>VZSR01001775.1:12987-69812 GCA_013398615.1 Brachypodius melanocephalos
CTAGACCCTCTCGTGATGGAGAGGACTGGGCACAGGAAAATTAGTTTAATCTGGAGAGTGTGATTGATAAGGTAAGTGTCGCCGACCGCTCCTGCTCCACTGATATCTCTGTAGAACCGTCCACAGGTAAGTTCTTTGCATAATGGAACAAAATTTGGGTTTGGCCGAGATAAGGCTGTAATTTGTTCTGTTTTAGGTGTGTGTCTTACGGCCGCTATAGAAAACCGCCTTAAGCGGCGTAATGAAGAACATAATGTCATGAGCCACCCTTAAATAGTGGTCGTGTTTGGTTCTTTTGGGTGATCTCGGGGTACAAAAGGACCAAACACAACCACTATTTAAGGGTGGATCGTGACACCTCACTGAGCTCTGAATAATAAAATACAATCAAGTCAAGTCTAAAAGCAAGGCACAAACCTTACATAAAAACAGCTAATTTAAATAGTTCCCCAAATACAACAAATACCAAGGTGAAAGAACTACAACTGTAACTAAACATCATGAATGCAAACTTCACAAACAGCAGATACAAAAATCCATTTTAATGATCAAATAAAAGGTTTTGATGAGACACTGAAGTCCAGAGGAACTTGTATTCTAATTTTAGATTACTCACAAGAAATGGGGCCAAGCAAGTTCCAGCTCAGCAGGCAGCCTTCCTGTAAGAATCTGTCCCTCTCTTCTATTCCCTCATTTCCTAACCAAGTCCCCTGCACTGGACACATCAAATTCATAGAACAGGTCTATGAATCTGATGTGTCAAGATACCTTGTCTGCTGTTATTAACTGTAGCCGTGCACCCCCACACTTTTTCCTTACAAGGAAAAAGGGTTACATTTTAGGAAGCTAGCCAGAACCTTCTTACCCCTGCTTACTGCTATTGGTCCAATGCCAAGGAACCAGTACCAGTTGGACCCCGTTCCTGTCTGTCAAGACCTACACCTGTCTCTATTGGCAGGTGACCAGTGGAACCATCCTCAACCATCAAGCAGAAAAGAAAGAAGACAAAAGGCTCCAACGGCATTTTCAGGCTGTTTCAACAGGCAGATGAGCTTGTCTCTCTGCTGTGCTAAGCTTAACTCTTTTATTTGTATTTTTTTAAGTTTATTTTTTTATTAAATATTTTAATTTACAAGACACGCTTGATCATGCTGTCTCGCTATTTTTAATGCCACAATCCCTGCGGCAGGGACCCTTGAAAAGTGTGACAGGGCTCCCCCATGTCACAATTAACCTTAATCCATAAACCTTCTTCATAATCCCTTTCCATATGAAGCCCTGTCTACGAGAAATTGAGACTAGTAATTGCCAACATTTATCACAGTATCAAAGAAAACCTGACTTTTTCACATGGAGAAAGACAATGTCATCCCATGGTTCATTACTTAAATCAGCAATGTGTTTTAAAATTGCCATTTTCAGAGGCATTTTAAAGTCCTATTACTCATCTAAACATGATAATTTAAACCAAAACCAGATCCTAGCTACTCAATCAGCACACACAATTTAAAACAGATCCTGAGACTACAAAGACATTCTGCATACCAGAGGAAAAAAAAGAGGCTTATTGTAATCGTAATATTACTATTCTTTGATATAACCAGTGTGAAAAAATCTGTTAATTAAAATAAAGAGCATTTGACTTCAAATGCCTAACAGAAGTTAACTATGCTGTCATTGCTATGATCATGAATAAACAGTTATTTAACGAAGACATACATAAGCACCCTAATTTGTAGTTCAGTGTTTAGATGCATACTTAGTTCGGGAATACTAATTGCTGCTAAAGATCAAATAGCCAAAAGCTTTTCACTGTGCTGTTTAGTTACCCCAGAAAAGGCACCTTCAGTGCTCTGTTTTGACCATGTGAGAAGGGTGGCAGCACCTGTCACAGGACATTAGGGTTTACCACATTTAGAGTTTACCAAGACTATAAAGAAGCTCAGCAAATAGCTTGAAAACACATAAATATGTGGGTTTTTAAAAATTTGTTACTACCTAAGATGAAAATATAACAAACGCAATATGCAAATACTTCAAAAGCTATAAAAACAAAAGGAAATAAAGTTGAAATTAACTTTTTGATAGTATTATTGCCTAACTACCCAGAGTACACCATCATTTATAAGGAGTATAGGAGAACACAGGTAAATCACTACATTATCACTTCATTTTTCTATTGGACCCATTTATGTTTGAACTTCTCTTTCACCTTACTCATCATTAGTGAGAATCTAACAAGAAGTACTGCTTCCCTTCATACTGAACTAATTACGAGAAAGTAACACCCCAGCAATTTATCTTTGTCTTAATTATGCCATTTTATAATGGGGCAGATTCAGTCCACCAAAAACTAACCCTGAGTGCTGAACAAGGTGGTTATTTTGCTGCTCTCCTAAATCTAAGTCAATACGTAGAAGCAATATTTTAAGAAGTGTATTAGTGCTCAGAACCATTCACACTTCTCCTTTAACTCAAGGAAAGATCTCCAAGCCATTGCTGCTGAGATTTTCTATGAGAATTTCCTCAAATTCACACTGGCATTTTAGTCAACATTCCCCAAGTTAAGCATTAAACAAGAAATCAACTGTGTGTAACTTGATATTTTAGCAGGATTGCTATACAGGGGTAATGGTTTGCTCAAAAGGTACTTTTAAACCTAAAAACATCAGTCTGAGTAGATTATCCAGGTTAAGCTGGGCTAAAGCAAGACTTTGCAAAGTTTCACACACTGCTTCACACAAAATGCCACTGTAAGTTCCATGGCTGGGAAGCTTTTTGGAGCACATATTTTAGGCCATGCAATAGCACCATTTGTCTGTGGAAACAGATCAATTCTATTATTAAGTACTGAAATCATAGACACAAAGCAGTAAATATGGTTCCAGGCCATCTTTACTGAGGCACTTTGTGAGATCTTGCACTCCAGATGAAATAGTTTTATGTTTTGAGATACAGCATAAATATTTAACAATGAAATAAAAGCCAATTGTGTTTAGCATTAACACTAGGCTTTAAGCTGTTGATCTGCCAGTAAAGCTATTAATTTGTATAATTACTGAGAAAATGAAACTGGGATTCTCAATGTCAGAATATTTTACCAGGCTAAGCAAATAGAAAGAATAAAGAACATATTTAAGTGATTAAACCCTTCTGTTTCATCTCTTCAAATTGCTCTATTTTACCCAATTATGTTCACTTCATTGCTTTTATTTTTCATTTTGCATTCAGAAGCATAAAGGGAAAACAACTACACTAAGGAAAAAGAATATCCAAACCACCACAAAAAAAGCTAAGGGTTGTTTGTTTTTTTACAAACATTACCCAGAAGCTTTGGAAAAAGCTGTCTGCTTTTTGGTCAGACTTAACAGGTCAGGTAATTTTAGGCCACCAGTCCCAGAGTGAGACTGGCCAGTGCTGTGGGTGAGGATGCAGTTGGAGACTGGCAGGGAAGCAAGCAGCTGAAGATAAAACTGGTGCCTACAGGACTGAAAAATCCCTCAAAGCTATCAAACTCTGCACCTACAACTTCTTTACAGAACCAGATATCAGATACTGTCAATTCAGTTCAATTCTAAAGCATCAATTCCTACATGATTAAGGTGATGTCATGACATGTTATACAGTTCTACAGTAAGAGCGGAACTACTTAGCCCTGAACAGGACCAGCCAAGTTCACTCAAAAATAAGAAAGCCTTCCCTAGGTTTAGCTAATAAAGGGTTTGAGTCCCCCCTTTAAGGGGGATGGTGCAGGACAGGGTTTGGGGTAAAATGCAAAATCAAGAGTTTTGATAAAACAAAACAAAACATCATAAAAATTGAAAGCCTGGAACAGAAACAAAGCCAAAGAATGACAATTCAATTAATTACTCTCATGAGTTATGATAAATACACTCAATAACAAAGTACTACTTCAAAAACCCAATAGCAGCTGAGTATTCTACAGCTTAAGCTTTTAGTTTCTGTACAGCAACAGACCTCAACCCATGAAAACTTAACTGATGATTTTTCATGCATTTCTGTGTAAGACTATTTCTAGAGGATCTAAATTAAGCTACAAACATGATCCCCATTATGAAAAACCCATCGTTACAAACAACATAAACCAGAGATAACTTATAACAACCTTAGCTTGAACATTTCATAACACCATCTTCTAGTAAAAGCTGACTTCAAAAATAAAATACACTTTTTAAGTCATTGAATAATTTTGCAGTGAATTACAGCTCTTTTAACTTACTATAATTCACTTTTCTTATTTGCTTTGAATTCTTCTTTATTGTTATAAGAAGCAGGGATATATAACATTAACTGACATTTCCAAAATTACTTAGTAGATTAAAAAAATTGACGGAATAGATGTTTACAAGAACTCCAATACAGTAATAGCATCCCACATTTTAAAATTATGCTTAAGAAAAGCTAAAAGTCAGAAGCACACAAACAAACACTACATATTTTTTAAAAACAAATATTTTAAAAGAAAATTACCCTACCTTTCCTCACCACCAACACAGCACACCTGAACTACCCCATTTTTAGGGGAAGTCAAGCTCTTTTATAGCAGGCCTAAACAAGCTCCAGGTGAACATTTTTGATGGTAAAATAGCTAATGACCTCCAGCTGGCAAAGCTGATTAAACTTTTTACTCAATTTGATTAGAAATTCATAGTGACTGTGCTAAAGTTATCATCCAGAAGGTATCTGATTATCTACCTGAAATTTAATTCAATTAAAATTAAAGACAATCCCTTCGTCCAAGTGTTTAGCGGGAAGAGGGGGGTCAGAATGAAGCCATGACAATTAATTTGAACCATACCTTTGCTCAAAAGGAAATTGTATTAGTTGATGAGATTTTTTTTTCCGTTAATATTTGATGGATTCCTCGTGTTCGGCTCCCGGGACGGGGCCGGGAAGCGGTAGCAGGAGCCGCAGTGGCGCGGGACGGCCGCCAGGTGGGGCTGGAGACCGCGGCAGCCCCGGCACGGCCTCCGCATTCCCGGGGAATTAAAATCTGGAATAAAAATCAGTGGCAAAAAGAGAATTCCGCGTGTAAAATTGACTGCGTTAGAGAGATCTTCTATTAGCGGGCTTATAGAAAACTTACTCGTAAGCTGCAATAATTTATAAGGCATTTCAGAGAATGGTTATTGTTTGGTTTAGTTCATGGTTGTGCAATTAGAAGTGTTGAGGATGGTGCCTATATGAATATTTCTATATCACAAAATGTGGGGTTAGGGCATTCATTTGGTGCTGTTGCCAAAGGTGAAAGCAGCATTTAAACACTGGATTAGCTATATATCAGTGCAACAAATTGAATGTGAACTTGTGTCAGCTAAGTAAACTCAAAACATAAGGAAAAATGAAGTAGGGGTTCTGAGTCATTATTGTGGTAATATTAGATAACTGCTTTTATGCCGGGTGTGAAATTCAAGTGGCTTTTAAAGATACTGCTAAAAGAAAAGTGAACATAACTTTGAGTCACTCTACACTCCAGGTTCTATTGCATGTGGATTTGGCAACCTTGTTCTGGGATTCATTGATCCCTTGAGTTACCAGACATAAACCAATAACAAACTCAACTCCCTAAGGTTATCATAAAACTTGCATTGTTATTTTGTTGTTTTTAGAAACACCTTGCAATTATGACTTTAACCATGGCTATTTGGAAAATATTAAAGATGCATCAAATTTTACCTGTTCTTTCAAGAATATATTGCACACTGAAGAAAGTATATTTTCATAACTGGGTTCCTCGATTACATAAATCCACGGAGCTCATTGTGAGGCTCTTGTCCCATTCAAACAAGCAGTAAAAATGTGACCAATCTAAATAAAAGTAATGAAAAAGTTTCACAAGGGAGTTACGAACCTGAGAATTTGTTTTTGTAGCTCTCACACCTACTTGATAGATTTTGCAGTGATCACATGTGGCCACAGAAGGCTATTTAAGGTCAAACTGGTAAGAAAAAAATGCTAAGTAAACTGTGTTTTGCTAAGATGACTGAAATAGTGAGATGGAGTGATTTGGATGAGGTCAGTGTCTAATAGTTAAGAGGATTAGAAACAGTCACTGGCCCTCAATCTGTTGCTGTAATTACTGAGCTACTTGAGTCCCTCATAGAACAACTCAAGTATTGGTATTACTGCTCTTGGTATTCATGGTAATAAATTGTAACACATCAATATCCTGCCTTCTGTTTAATGGAAATGTCCCATCTCAAAAAAGCAGACCATTTTCATATTCACCTGCTGAAAAATCTGAATAGAATTGAACCTGGGTTTTTATGAAGATGCACAAGCAAATAACACGACTTTAAGTTGTGCAGCTTTAAGTATTTTTAAGTGATGAAGAGCAAAGACATGTAAAAACAAACAAACAAACCAACAAACAAACCAACAACACTCTAATGCTCCAGTAAGCTTTTTTGTGGTGAAGCCTGGGTCAGTTGTGCCAAAGTGAGGGGTAGTAATCACCACTTCTCACCAGACTGCTGGAGCTCCCTTGCTTCATGCAGCATTTGGCATCTCAGGCACAGTTAGCAAAGCATTTGTCACTCATATGTTACCCTGGGCAACTAGCAGGGAAAGACCAAGAGGGCTTTTTTAACTCATTGGTTTTTATGCTGATAAAAGCAACAAGCCTCCTCCTCAGAGGAAAGAAAAAAAAACAACCCATCAATACATTTACTTGCTGCAATTAATCCCTTACTTATATGGAATTCTCACCTGCTGGTAGATAAGACTCACATAATATAGATTTCCATTTTATATAAAGTCAGCAGTGCACACATTTAATTAAGTATGCTGATACAAAATGTCAATAAACAAAAGTATACAAACTCCACGCTTAAGAAACATTTACACTTCAGTAGCTACTGGATTTGTAGAATCTCTAAAGGGCAGTGGTTGTTGTTGAGGTCGGAAGCAGGAGAAGAGTTCCTAACAGTAAATTTATGGTTACAGTAGCAAGCTAGGGACTAAATATAACCTAAGCTGAAAAGAAACATGCAAAGTGACAGTCCTCTCATAGATAAGTGGGACAAAAGTATTTGTTTCCATAAAGCCATATTTGCCACAATCCATGGACATAATGACCTTGTCATTTCTATGGTCTTCTTGCAGCCTCTTAAAGAAAAATCCAGCTTCAAAGCTCAGGAATCCTGGCATGTATCAAAATTAGATATGGTAATGCCAGGGAATGGTCCTGCAGCATTCTGGCAAGATGGTCACTCCACCTGACAAATTGCTAGCAGCTTGTTAGCAACCCATGCCTGTATTTTCTATTCACAAGTTGTAGATATGGTCTGTAAAACTGTCCTAGTGATTGCCATTTCAGCAAGGGGAAGAGAACAGGTCTGAGGATAATGGATTTTTAAAGTAATGAATTAGTTACTCTGCATCCAAGCTCCTAACTCTGCTTTAAAGCATAAATGGAAATTCTGAGGTGAGGAAAATACTATGGAGTGTGCTAAATTATTTTGTGTATTAAAGATCAGCTATCATATATAACTGTGGAACCAAAGGGGGAAGCAGCAGCTATTTTAACTCTAATAATTTAGCAGGCTAGGAGGGGGTAATAAGCATGTTAATACTTAGCACTTACAACATATTTCCTTTTTCCTCAAGATGTACTCACTGTCAGGGGAGTTGTAATGGATTTGTTAATTAAGTCACTGTTACCCATATTTTAAAACACGGGGGTTTAGCTGTGGGTATTTGGAGTGGTTAATCACATAGTGAACACAGCAGAATCAGGATTAGAACAGGATTGTCTTGTTTCCTGTCCCTGTTTTAATCAACTTGGTATTCTTGCCTGTCTAGACCATCCTGTATTTAATTTTTAATCCCTTTTCTATTGATAAAAGTTGGACTCCCATTTTGATAGGAAAGTAGAAGTAGCCTAATTTTGATAGTAGTAGTGTTTTATTGGCTCTCTCTGTCAAATTTTAGACTCTGCTTATTTTCCAAGCCCCTTTTTTCTTAGGACATCTATTTCTGTCCCAGTTGCTCCAAATAGGATTGTTATCCTTGCATCTACCTACAGCCTGTTGCTTGAATTTGACTATGTTACTTGGTTTTTCACTTAAGGCAGAATTTGCTATCATGTTTATGTGCAGTGGCTTTTGTTAGGGATGTCACATCAAGTAGAATAATGAATACAAAAATATATTAATCTTGCAGAACAGATTAAAATTTAATTACTGTTTAAAAGGGAAAAAAAAATTACTAAGGTTTTCTTTTGGGAAAAAAAAAAATAAAAGTAGGTAGACACTTGTGCTTGGATTCCCAAACAGCCATGGTGAAACACTCCTGCTGATAGATTTTGGTTTTCTTTCTGGATATCACGCAGATCTTCACAGCCTCGGGAAATCTGTGAATCGTGGACACTTTAGCACTATAAAATCCCTCCTTGGGAATCCTCCCTTGTACAGAAGTGAGGATGAGTAGAAACTAGAGCAAGCTAGGGAGAAAAAACATAAAATTACTGACAGCTTGCTACAAGCACTTAACTTGCCGTGTAGCTGGGACGGTGAAGCTGCACAAAAATTAAGGAAAGGCTTGGCTGAGTAAAGGAGGAGCAGACGTCCCCTCAGGAGGGGGAGCTGACGGATCAGCATGAGAAAAGAGAGATGTAACAGCAAACAGCGGTTTGAGCACTCATGAATAGAAAAGTTATGGAATTTGTAACCAATGAGTGCCGATGCCTTTGATGAAATGCATACACAGCGTAAAGTTTTGCTGATCGGTGAGCCAGCCTTTCGTGTGTAAACCACCCAGCTCTCTACTTCGGGCAAACTGGAATGAAACACAGAAATCGCTCTCCTCGGTGTGCGAATTGGCTCCCGCGGTCGGGACAACGCTGCGGCATTTAATACAAATAAACGGGGTAGCCACGACTCTGCGCCAGTGCTGACACGGTTACTGCAAGAGCTCCGAGAGCGGCCGGCACACACCGCCGTCACGGAAAGCGCCGTCACAGGAAGCGCCCTGACTGGACTCGCCCTCACGGGCCCGCCCTCTCAGGAGCGCGCGGCGCGGATCTCGCGAGACTTGGGCGGTGCTACGGAGCCGAGTTTGAACAGCGGCAACGGCCGGTGCGGGAGAGGGCGACGGGGGACGAGTGGCGAGCGGGGTTCGCGCGGCGAGCGGGGTTCGCGCTCTGTGGAGTTGCTACCGGTGCCGGCCGTCGCTTCCTGTAGCGGGTGGGGCCGATCGCTGCCCCACGGCCCCCGGTGGAGCGTGGCGAGCCCGTCCCCGCTGCCCTCGGGGCCCGTTGGAGCCGTACCGGGTGTGGGTGGGGTCAGGCCGGGTCGCCGGCCCTGTGTGTAGCGGGTCGGGCCCGGAAGGAGGGGACAGTGGGGGCGTGGCGCTGATGACACACAACGCTGCCAGAGCCTGCCCGGGCTCTGTGGTGGCCGAACGATGAGGCTGTAGTGTGATATTTGTATGTTCTCTATAGTACTGACCCACCCAAGAACCTGTTTGTGTAGATCAGCTCCGGAAATCTTTCAGCCTGAGTGTGCAACGTGGTGGGCGCAGATACGGACTTGTGTAAGTAGCTGGCTGGAATTGTCGGGGCAATACCGAGGCTGAGGGAGAAAAACCACCCTGGTAATTGGGTTCCTGATCAGAAAACTGCACAGGTGCTTCTGACAGGATCGGAACACAGACAGCTGTTACTTGTGGCCCTGAGGAATAGGAGTTTGACCAGAAGAACTGCGTTAGAGTGGAAGAAAGTTGGCCTGCCAGGAGTCAGCATTTTATTTCCTACCCTGTTACTTTTATTAAGGAGTACTTGAATGGTTGATTAATCGAGGTGTGCAGCTCTCAGCATGGAATCTCTCGTTAAATGTTTGAAGATATTTAACCAAAAGTGAGTAACTCTTGTAACTCAGTAGAATAAATGAGGGCTGATGTCTGTTACTTCTCCCTCTTGCCTACTCACCTTGCTACCTAATCAGTTGATCTTAAAACATTATTTTCAGAGCAATTTACTTAGCCTCATGTATAGTATTAAATTGCTGGCAATTATTTCATTGTACAATTCATGAACAAAACTACCTGGACTTGTTTGATTCATCTAGAATTGACAAGGAAAAATTGAGGTTGGGTGTGCTCCAAAAGGCATACTTGTTGTTTTCCCTAATAGCAGGAATGTGTGTATTTCTCTTTTCCTCCATACTTCAACTATAAATTTAAGAAGAAAAACCCTAAAATGGTTTTTCTGTTGTTTAGTAAATAATTTATTAGGACCTCAAAGTTCTTGTATGTGAAACTGGAAGAGAAATGCAAAAGAGATTGAAGAAGCAGGAGAGAGTGTGACGAAAATCCCCCAAAAAACCCTTAGAAATTACAGGTGTACCAGAAGATAACCCTGGCTGTAGCTTGTTTACCTGCCCCAGAGGGCAATTGCAGAGCGTCCATCCTTTGGCAGCATTGCCTGATCTGACTGTTTCTAAACTGTCGGACAGCTGCCTAACTGAGATGTGAATCAGATTAGCATTTATGTGGGGGTTTAGCTTGTGATCTGCATGTTCATGGGGCAGCCAGGAGGGTTAAGCCTGTTCTGAAAAGGAACTGCCCTGAAGGGCTGTGCTGTGGTGGCAGCTCAGACTCATCCAGACTAGACGACTGTTGCATTTTGTTTCTTTTAGAGGTGGAGTGCAAGAGTAAGCTCAAGAAATCCTTCAATGGGCTTCTGGAGGTGAGTTAAACCTGTTATTAATTTAATTTAGTAAACTAGGAGCTGCCAAATGGCTATGTTGCGTCTATACTATTGTTTGATCAGAAAATGAAGCTATTTTTAAAATTCGGATTATGTAAGTGAACAATGATTCTTTCATTCCCTTTACTAAGGGAAATACATTCTGGAAGTTGTTGCCTATGTTCTTGTATTGCTACAGCTTGCCTTAAATGCTTCATTATTAAATAGTATGTGGTGTCCCTGTCCTTGGATAAGTATAATAATGAGGATTCTCAATTATTGGTATGCAAAATTCCTGTGGTTCACTGGTTTATTTTAGCATAAGTGTAAAACTAGTATTCCAGGCATTGCAGTGGTTAGAGGTGAAAACTGAAGTTTCAAAGCCTGGCTGGATAAAGTCTCTTTGTATGTCTTAAACCTGGGTAGCAACAAGTGAGGAGAAAATGCAAAAACCAGAATGTGATAATTTCTGTCTTGTGCCTTGGAAGGGAATTGGCACAGTACTGGCACAATTACTTCTGCATGTTAATTAAATTCTTTTCTATTAGGAGATGCTGGGTAACTCCACTAGAAGTTATTCATGTTGAAAAGAAGTTAGCAAAAAAAAGAAGTGAAGGATGGATATTACAACATTCGTAAGAATGATTCCAGTAAAAAATGGCAATAAATAAATTGTTCCTGTGAGAACAAAAAGCAAGAGTTAGGTCTTCAATACAGAATTACTTTAATTCTGAAATTATATAAAAGTTATGGGCCCTGACTTTGAAAAATCAATTATGATTTTTTTGTGTGTGTTTGTGTCTCACTGTTATTTCCTACTTTCTGAGAAAGCTCTTGGCATTTGTTGTTCAGAAGCCTGAATTACTCAGTATTTTCTGTCTTAATAGGATTTTTTTGCAGCAGGCTGATTTAGAAGATTTGGGAGCAAGCAGTCATACAAGCTTGTGGTGTTAATTTGACTTGATTTTTTTTAGTATTTGTTTGATTGGATTTACTTCAACTAACATTTTTGCAAAATTCACCTTCTGTCTTCCGTTTACAGTTAGAAAAGGATGGATTTTCTGAAATGTGACAAAGAGATGATTATTTACAAATAAGTTGCATGCAGCAACTAAGTTTTGAAAGACTCCATTAAGCTCTTAAATAAATGCAGAGCCCTGTGTTAAACTCCATATATTTTAACAGGGCTTATGTTTTTGACTCTTCCTTTCCTTACCTTTTATCTGTTTCTCTGTCCCACCTAATGTTATTAGGAGTACACTGTCCTGCTCAGGCAGCTGCCTACACCAATCTTAAGTGTTATTTGTGTACACAAATAATGCTGAACTTGGTGGGGCTTGGTTTCTAATACAGGGAAAATAGTATCAGCCAATTGCATAGCAGGGTTTTTCTGAGGTTATTTAACTGTCTTGTACTTGACAAGAGAGCTCTCTCCTAAATTAACTCTGCTTGTGGTGTACATAGAAACCAGGCTGGGTGTGCAGGAGTGCTTTTGCTACATGTTAGACATAATCAAGAATAAGGCAGTAACCAAGTTTATGTAGAAATAACTGTTATTTTACTGTTCACAGGTCTGTTTGTGAGGTTTTTTTGTGGCTTGTATTAATGCAAAAATATATCAATCTATCCTGGTTAAGAGAGGAAATCCAGTCACTTCTTCCAGATAGCTACTCTTATTTGTAAAATATATTTACTGCAATATATTTTTAAAATAATTTTTGTTTGCAGTGTTGAATAAAAGAAAGAACAATGGATGCAGAGACCATTTTAAGTCTTAAACAGCAACTTAAGGAAGCAGAGAATGAGCAAAGAAAGGCGGCACAATATGGTTTGCATTTACTGGAGTCCCAAAGTGAGATTCAAAATCAGCTGGATCAAACACGCTCTGAATTGACTGAGAAAACTGAGGTGACGACTGCCTTTTCTTCTCAAAGTTCAAAACCAGAACTTGGTTTTATTTTAATTGTTTTCTGAAAGGCACAGGTGTTTAACATGCCTTCTAGCATCTAGATTAATTTTAAGAGACTTCTAAGTAGTTGTAGAGAGTGCTTTTTTCTCAGCTTGAAGACATTGAGCATAATTGTATCTAACTGGGACAGAGTTTCATAGCTAATTATGCATCAAGTGTTCAGTATCATGTAGGACTAATTGCCTTTAATGTAAAATGAATACTAAATGTTAAAGTAAATTTGCTTCAGAGCATGTGTTTTGCCTCTGTTTAGCAATTCATGTGTGTGCTTTCCCAGTCAGCTTGATATCACTTAAAAGCTGTGAGAAGAATGCTAGCAGCAAGACAAATTGATTTTTTTCGGTAGTGAAGTTTTCAAATTTTCCAAATACCCAGGGGTTCTGAACTTATTAGCACATTTCTTTGCAACTCACAGAAAGGAGTAGGGCTGAATTATAGAGGTATTATTTAGTCAACCAATTTTCTTTTTAGTACTTGTTTGAGAAAATTTCAGTTGGGAAAATCTCTTCCACTTTCCATAAAGGCTTTAATGTTCATGTTTGTGTTCAGCCAGCCCATGTTTCCGATAAATTATTTATCTTCATCTAGTCTGTTTCTGGTTGTGCATCCATCCCTTCTCCTGGGGTAGAGCGGAAAGGTTTGTTTTGTAGCAGCCGGAGGATTGCAACACCCTGCTGTTCTGAATGGACAGAATTTTTCATTCTGGTCAGTTCACTATTAGTAAGTTTTGTGTGAGAGGCAGCTGAAGGCACAGTTCCAAGGAAGCCAGGGCAGGATCATCCTTTCCTGCTGGCCAGCAGAGAGGGCAGATACTCAGCTGTCAGGCTGCTCCCATAGGCTGTGATTCTGTGTGAGAGGCTGGAGCCAACTTCTGAGCCTGGCAGGTCACTTGGATTCCAGGGGTGGAGGGTAGGAATTGTGGGCCTTCATACAGTAGAATAAATTTTTTTGTGGGAGCTTACCCAGCAGATTCTTTAGACCTTTTGAATCTCTCTCTGGCTCTTGTCCTTGCAGTCTGAGAGCCAAGGCGGTTACTGTGAACACAAGTGTGGGTTCTACCAGCAGGCACAAAAGCCTCTCAGAAAGCTCTGTTTGCTCTTCTGTACCAGTGTGCAGGCAGGTTCTTGCTGGGATTTTGTTGTTCTTGGCTCTGGCCAAGCAGCGCATTCCCAAACCTGTTCTGTGCCCAGCCTTATCTTTGTGTTATGCTCCTGCCCTGCGTATTTGAGAGCTAAGCCTGTCCTTGGTAAGCTGTGTCTAGGCCACAGAGGTCACTTTTGATACCTGACAGCTTTTTGGTTTTATTTAATTCTGGTTTGTGTCTCAAGAGTTAGGTTATTTTGAAAGGGAAAAAACCCCTGCATATTTAGATTAATTTGGCTTCCTTATTACTTTTTTTGCTTTCAAGAGTCTCTTTTCCTTATTTGCTGGCTGAATGGAAGAGTAAAATGAAACTGCCCTTCATAATTAGCAAACACGCAATCAAGTATAGACGGAAGCTGTTTAAAAATTATTCTTCAGTCTGGAAGTGTTGATGTGATTTATTATGAAACAGACAATTTAGCTGTCTTAAAAAATCTGTTGAACTCAGCTGTTCTGCTTGATGGTCTGTAGTAATTTTTCACATAATTGGGTTCTGTAGTGGTAGAAAGGGCGTATAAACTCTGGCTAAATTTATGACACTCACAGAAAAGATAGCCACACCTTTCATGTTGGACGCAAAGAAATAGTTTCCATGAAAAGAATATTGCACAATCAAATTATAATCACAACATTTATAAACCATAACATTTTAGACCAGTTATTTTTATTCTTTTTTTAAACATGGGTATTACAACCCTCTAATTGGCACTCCCAGCAAAAGACTAAATGAGCTACAAGCATCTTAGTTCTGAGCCTGTGCTTTTTCATAAATACTTAGGGAACAGTGTACAATTACATCTAGATTTACTAGTGTGCCATTTCTTCCAGAAATTTGAACAAGAGAAATACACTCTTCAGAGAGAAATTGAACTCAAGAATCGAATGTTGGAAAGCTTGAATTTTGAATGTGATTCCCTTAAGCAACAGCAAAATGTGCAGCTGGATAAACAGAAAGAACAGCTTGACAGAGCCTATGGACAAGAAATCAGTGACCTTAAAAACAAGGTTTGGTAACTAATATATAGCTAAAAGGTTGTTAATATCATTTTATAATTGCACAGTTAGCTACCAGAAGAAATAATAAATAGTTATGATGCGTAGTACCTTGTTTGATTGGTTTTAAAAAAATAAGTGTAGTCACTTACGAGTTACAGTAAATTTCAATGCTTATTCTTAAAAGCTACTCTTGTGTTTCCAAGACATTTTCTATAATTGGAACAGTTAGAAGTGTTGTGTTTTTTAAGAATTCACCATGAAATGGTACTACTTAGTTGTCAACTGTTTTTAAGTTGGAGAACCTGAAAGCAGAACTGGATGAAACCCGACTCTCAGAGAAACAACTGAGACAAAAAGTGGAGCATCAGAAGGAAATAATTGCTGCCAAATCAGAAGAACTGCACATGATGTCTGAGCGTGTCCATGAGACCATGTCTTCAGAAATGCTCAACCTGCAGATAGAGCTCACTGAACTCCAGAGTCAGAAGGTGTGTGAGTGGCACTGAATTTGCAGTGTAGCCTGGTTGAAGATGAAATTCTGCCCTTTTGCTCATTTCATTTTTAGGTGTGTTGTCTACAGTGCCATGTTAGAATTAACTTTTATTCAGACAATGTGCACAGCAAAAAATAACAGCCTTAATAGCTAGGCTTTAATATCGTCTCTCCTTCAAGATAATTTCATATTAAAACTAATTACTACTAACAAATGGCTTTGATTTACTTAGATGTGCTTGTCTTCCAATGGTTTTAAATATTTTTGTATTGAATACATGTCCTTTTGTTTGTTTAGGCCAATGATGAAGAAAAGGTGAATGAGCTGCAGTGCGTTAAAGAACAATTAGAGCTTGTGAACAGTAACCTGCGTAACCAGCTGGAGCGGCTGCAGGGAGAAAAAGAGGAGAGGGAAAAAGAAGTTGTTTTTTACTGTAATGCATTAGAGGTATTCTCTTCATTTTACTTCGCGATGGTAGATAATCCCCAAATTGCACAAGCTGTGTTGCCAGGTTTTTGGTGAAGTAGGAGATTTGAGGTCACAGGTCACTGGCAGAATTCTCCTTTTAATTTCAAGTTCCTGCTGAGTGCCATGGAGAATCTTGTACTGGGAAGTAGAGCATTTGTGACTGGTGAACACAGCTGAGAGAGTGGTCTGAATATTATGAATCCAGTTGATGAACAGCAAAGCTTGCCCTTGAAGGCTTTTGGTTGTGCTCTTGTCCTGAAGAACAAGTGGAATATTAAGTGTTTTAGTGAAATGAAATTAATTTGTCTCTTTGTTACTAGAACTGTATGTACAGTTATGGACTTCAGTACAATATAATCTCTGCTAAAGTATAGGAAATTAAACAGTTAAAGCTATCTGATTAAATTCATGTCTGCAGTATATCAGATGCTTAAATGACCAATATCCTCTTTGCTTTAATCTAGAAAGCTCGTGAGGCTAATCAGGAGCTTCGGGTTCAGCTGGATCACACAGCACAACAATCTTTTGACCCTGCAAGTAAAGGCAATTCTCTCTTTGCTGAGGTACAACTGTGCAACAGAGGCCTGAGAAGTATTTTTGGGTTTTTTTCTTAGATTGTATTGAAAATATGAGTGTCTGCACCTGATCTGGCCAGCATGTATCTCTATTCCTCAAATATGACTTCAGTGTTGATTTGACATGTGGAAAACCATTTCATGCTTTCTCTGAAGATAAGGAGTTAATAAACTTAAAGGAGCCACTTCAAGTTATCTGACTATCAAGTCAGATAGTGACTGAGGATTCATGATGGTTCTGTCTGCAGCTCTTGATTTTAAGTTGTGTTTAGCTGATCAATTAATCTTTAACGTAGAAGACAGTATGTGAAATATTAACAGATGCTGATAAAAGCTGCTTTACAAACTTCCTGAAAATCTCTGGATGTTTGAGCTTTTGGAATTAGCTCTTGAGTAAGACTTAAATGCATAGAAGCATTATGTTTCATGGCAGCATCCAGGAGATGAGTGAAGTTGGGAAACAGTTCAGACTTTTTTAAACTGTTTGTTCTGTTGCTACGGTCAAAACTATTCTAAAGCAACACTGAAGCATATGGCATGTTACTTTATTTTGCTATCAATTGAACAAAAGAAACATCTGTTGCATTTCACTGATTGGTCTTCAGTGGCACTGCCTACTCACTTCTATCACAGGGCAATGACAGTAGCCTGTATTTTCAAGTACTGTTGCTGGAAAAGCAGTATTTGCAGAAGGAACACCTATTTGCAGACTGAACACCAATTGCTAAGCAACATGTCCTTACCAAACTCACCATCCAAGTGACAGCAAGTGTTGTGATTTCACAGTAATAATTGTTCACAATGTTCTGTAGGTGGAGGACCGTAGGGCAGAAATGGAACGACAGCTGATCAGTGTGAAAGTAAAATATCAGTCCCTTCAAAAACAGCATGCATTCAGTAGAGAACAATTGCAAAGAATGAAGGTAGGCTGATTCCTATAATACTCCAGGGTGTCCTTGGGTCTGATAAGGCACTGCTTTAAGTCACAGGCCAGGGGATTTGTTATCTTTAAAATATGGTGCAGTAGTCTGGGGGGACGGGGATGGGAGAAAAAACAAGTGAGATGATGATGTGCTGTTTGGCTCCTGTGGTCCAACAGCATCCACCTTTCAGTGAAGGCACCGTGTTTGCTCACTTTGGCAGGAGTTATTTAATGAATAAAAGTAAAACACAACTCCTGTCAGTCAAACTAGCATTCAGCTTGTCTTGGTAATTGATTTTTCTTTTCTTGTCTAGTTCTTGTGAATAATATATGAATCAAATATTTATGCGTTAACTGTGGTTGTCAGGAATGAGCATAAAGAGAACAACAGGCTTTCACCACCATCACACTGTAGGGGTTTGGGTTTTTCTACCTCTGTTGCTTTCTTGTCTTTGTTCATATTTTTTCTTCTTGCTTTTCCCTATTTTTGGTGTAAGAATAAGTCATAACTTCCATAACTCTTTAAGTTAAACTCTACTGCTATAGGATGGGAGCCGGTTTGTTAATATTGTTGAATCAGTTAGCAGAAACTGATTGACAAGATAATGTCAAGGGGATGCTGCAGATCTGCCAACTGTTTTTGTGTTGGTCTCATGATTTTTCCAGTGCTAAAGTGGATCCTTTCATATTGATAAATGACTTGGTCATGTAGTTTGAGGAGAGTGCTTAAACATTGAGGGTGATAATCAGGAGTTGCATGAAGGTTTGTATTATCTAGGTTTTGTGGAGTAGGTTGAAAATAGTTCCAACAGTGGTCTTAAAGGAGAAGAAAAACCCTACTGATACAGCAAAGATTTGAGTGAGGAAAGTCATTGGGTAGGATCAGTTCCTTTGGAAAATTTCTCCTTGTAAAATGGGGTAAGTCAGTCATACTGATTGAATGGTGTAAGAAACACACCTAATACTAAAAGTACCAAAAATGGAGGCACATTGGTATCCCTTTACTAGTACTCAGTGCTTTTATTTGTCATTTATTGGTAACTTTTTTCTGATAGTATTGGAGATGTGTAGTTTGTTAGGACAGCTGTTTTCTGGTTAAGCTGCTTAGATCCCTGTTAGCATTCTCTCTATGTGGTGCTGCACTGAGATGCTGCCATTTAAAGCTCAGTCTGAGTTTAGCTCATCTCTCCACTCAAAGCTGCTTACCAAAGGAGAGGTAACTGTTGTTGCATCTTTAGTTGGAGAATCTCACTTTGTGGTATTTACTGGTGAATCCTGAGTATCTGACTCCTGAACAGAATGTACACAGCATTCCTGAGAAAGCTTTACCACCTCTAGTGTATTTTTCCTTGTCCAGAGCATCTTTTCCAGTTTATTTAAGTTCCTGTTCTCTGTTATGTGGATCAGCTGCGATTTGCAATTCTGACAGTTAGCAGGAGGGCTTTAAAGGGAAAAGGTTGGGTGTCTGTGCCTGAGAACTGCAAGGATAGTTCTAGTCAGCCAGTGAGGTGGAGTTTACAATTTTGCCTCCCTTACATCCTGTAGAAGCTCTGAGGAGATGATTGACTGTTTCATTAGCTCTAATTTGTGCACAGAATCATCAATAGCCTTTATCTGATATAAGGGATTCTGTTGGGTAAATGCTGTTCTTGCTTTCTCTCTGTAATCTCGTTCTTTCACTTGATCCTTTCCCTGTGATTTCTCCCAGTATTGCCTCATCCATATTGACTAGACTGATAAAAATGCCTCAATTTTCACTAATGCCTTGTGAAGTCTTTCATTTATTGTATTTGCTGTAGTTTAAATGTCTAATGTATCACCTGTAACTGTACTAAGACCCTTGTACTTCACTATTATATTAACATCAACAGGAATATTGTTGTAAATGTAAGTTTTTTTCTAACTTCTCCTTTGTAATGACAGAGGGTGTTCTTTTGCTTGAAAGGGTGTATACCACTGGAGAAGCAGAAAAAGCTGAAATTCTTGTGTTAATATTGTAGAAGGCAAACATGGTGGTGTTATACCTGAAAAGCAGAACTGAAAAAGGGGAGTTAAACCTGTGGGTTTTCCTAAGTGAGTTCTCAAGATGGATTTTAGCTCTGCCAAATCAGCCTGGGCTGAGAGTGGGTTCTGGCTGGCTTGGTGTGAATGTGCAATGTTGTGTGTGTCCTTGGCAGTGTGTTTATGTGCTCCTTAGCCAAAACAGAGATGAGTGGGACACCTCAGGACTGCTCTCCTCAGTGAGATCTCAGCTGTGCTGGAGCCTTGGAGTGTCTGTGGGGGTGATTGCTGGGATTATATCATGCAGACTGAGCTCAAACGTCCAGTGCCCTTCTATACTCAGCTTTAGAATTACAAGGCTTGAGTACCCAAACAGTTTTGTGTAAAAGCTGGGGATTTTCAATCACTAATTGCAGTACTTTTTGTAAATAGGTTTGTTTTCTTTTTTTTCCTTTTTTTTCCAGCTGCAAATGGCTACACTGCTCCAGCTGAAAGGCTCCCAGGCAGAATCTGATCAGCTGGAACGCTTACAGTCCATGTTAGAGCAAAAGAATGGGGAAATAGAAGATCTTCTTATGAAAGTGAGGCAGCTAGAAAAATTTAAGGTATGTGGTTTTTAATTAAGTAGAAAATTGTAATTGGAAGCTAAAACATGAGAATAAGAAGAATTATGGAAACTATCTGAAGTTCATGCTTGGGTTTGAAAAGGGATCCAAAAGCTGACTCATATCTTTATTTGACATGAATTGTATTTTACAGCTAGAGAATATTAGACTCCTCAAGTGCAGAGAAGCAGAAAATTATACCCACCCAACACCTGGGTTGAAGAAACAATTTTTTTGTCCTGTGAGAATTACCTTCATATCTTTTATAGTTACTTCTAGCATTTAAATTCAGTTACTTGGTCAGAGCTCAGTGAGCTGTAACATCCAGTTTTAATCTGGGAAGGTGTAGTCATTTGGCACTTTCACTGCGAGTGCTTAGGCTTTAGCTTTTAGTGTCTCAGCTTTATTGAATTTCCTGGATACATATTTTCTTGATATGTCTTAACTTTGCAGCTGAAGCATGCTCTTTTCTAGCAAAACTGAATTTCATAATCATCCTTGCAAAGCAGTTTTTTCAGTCCTCCTATGCAACTTGAAAACATCTTGTCAGTATTTGGAAAAGTGAGAAACACACCAGGACTTCTATATACACCAGTGTAATGCTACTGATGTTAGTGTGTTTCCAGAGTGAAAAACTGGAGCGTTTCTTAATTCTTGCATGTTTCTGGACTTGTTTGCCCTTTCTTATCAGAGCTTTAGCATGCAAACTGAGATGTCTTTGCTTGTGCAGTAGGATTATGCTTTCCAGGATAGCCTCCTGTATTCTGTATTTAACCCAAGTGGTGTAAAGCCAGGCTTAACCCATTTTAGCAATAATTGAGGCAGCCTGATTGTTTTACCAGTTTTATCATGTTTAAGCTTGATCTGTACTTATTTCTGTCTCCAGGCCACAAGTAAGTAGTGTTGAGAAACTGAATGATTGATCCCAAAAACCATCACAAGTATCTGTAGGTAGTGACTGACAAAGGCCTGGGAGGTCTCTGGGACAGAATTGAGTACTGCTTGTTCAGGAAAAAGCCACCAAACAAAACCCCCAGTGTCACATATTGCTGCATTTATAACATCTTTACTAGATAACAACTTCCTCATCTGAAATATGCGATTGATTTTGAGATTTTTGACTGCTGATTAGTGTGGCAGGTATTCCTCTGGGGTCCAGCTGCAGAAGCCTAGAAATAAAAGCTGAGAAAAATTCCCTGTGGAATAACTAAACACTCTGTATTTTCAAGTAAAAAGCGAAAAAGCTGTTCTGCAGTGCTGCTTACAAATCTTCTGGAGTTGAGATAACGCACTTTTTTTTTTCTTTTTCAGTGAATGAGAGAGAGCTGTCAGTTTTAGTGCCATTTGACATTTGTAACAAATGAGGAAGTACTTAGAGCAGCTGAGTTTTATTTTCTGTGTTTAATTCCCTCTATGATGGGGCTTCTCCATGAAAATGTCTCCTAAGAACTAGGCTAATGTGCTTCTGAAAGGTCACTGCTTGACAACCTGACACTTGTTCTTTATCAGAGTTTATATGAGAATATGGAGGAGTCCAGACCTGCTAGTGGCACAAAAGGAAGTGATTCCGAGAATGGTTACTATGCAGATTTACTGCAAATTAAACTTGACAACTCCAAGTAAGTACTTCCAGCCTGAGGCCCAGGTTGTGGCAGGGTTATCTTCTAGGTGCTTGTTTTTATCCTCCTTTTTTTTGTTACTGTTTGTGTGCACTTGTCTGCATGTGCAGATGGATTTTGTTCTTGTTGCATTTTCTAATGCTGTGGAACCAACCTGACCTTGTTATAGGAGTGAGTTGGTTTTTTTGTAGTTTCATTTATGTTTTAAAAGATAACAGCAGAAATACTGTTTCTGATTATTGCTTTCTTCCAGAAGTGTTGTTAATACTCCTAGATACAGGGCAGTTGAGACCTTGAATGAATTAAAAGTTAATCTGTAAGGAAACTGTATGAAAAGTCTTAGTCTTTAGGTTGTGCATTTTTATTTCTCTTACAAAAAGTGAGATAATAACACTCGAAATGTTTTATAGGACAAAAAAGCTTCATTTTTCCTACTAAAGTATAAATACCAATTTAAGATGAAGTTGAATGCTTAGTTGTTGCTTTACTAAAAGAAAAAAAAACACATCAATCCAAGTCTGAATGATTTTATAATTGTCCTCCCACTCCAGCAAGGAAACTGAAACACTGAAAAATGAACTATCCCTGCAGAGAATGAAAGCTCTGTATGAGAGCCAAAGGGTTCTGGAATTTGAAAGGAAGCTCTTCACAAATGAGAGGCATTTGCAGGCTTGTCAGAGTGAGAATATGAACCTGCGGATTATGCTGGAGGAGCTGAAAATGAAATATGAACCTGAAGGTAAATACTGCTTTTCTATCTGGGAAAATACAAGTTTCTGATTTTCACAGCCTTTAGAAATGGAATGACATTAAACAGGAAGACACTGGTTTAGTTCCAGAATTTAATGCTTCAATAGCTGACTTTGTGGAATGACCTGATCCAAAACCTGCTGAGCTGAAGTAGAAAAGCCCTGCCTTCCTCAAGACCTCACCTGAATATGTGAACACTGACTGGAGGAGACTAAGGAATGAAATTGAACAGTTGAAAATGGCAGTGTTGAGGGGCTTTGTAGAGCACAGGTAGATAACCATAGTCAAGTGGATGGGATGAAATCTCAGGTGTTTCCCATAATAGCAGCAGTGTCTGTGGTGGTGAGAAGCCTCTGCTCTCTGGGTGTAGGCAGCTGGTAGGAGCTTTGGAATAAGGTGCAAAGTATTTACAGGAAAACAGTTTGGTAGCTCAAGTAATCTGGATTAATTTTTGGCTAGAGAGACCCACCTGACAAACAGCTGATACCTGAGTATGTGCAAAACAAGGGAGCTGTGGAGGAAGAGGATTCTGTTTAAACTGAGAGCAAGTTTAGATGAGATATTAGGAAGAAACTTCCCTGTGAGGGTGATGAGGCCCTGGCACAGTTTACTTAGAGCAGTTGTGGCTGCTCCATCCCTGGAAGTGTCCAAGGCCAGGCTCAACAGGGCTTGGAGCCACCTGGGACAGTGGAAGGTGTCCCTGCCCATGGCAGGGGGTGGGACTGGATGGGCTTTAAGGTCCCTTCCAACCCAAACAATTCTGGGATTCCATGAACGAAGAACTAGATAGGAAAAGTGTTTTTGTCCACACCTGAAGGATTTAACTTTAAAATTTTATTTGTGGAGGCTTAACCTTAGCAGCCTGCAGTTCAGAACATTTAATTTAAAGCCTTGGTGAAGACAGAGTGGATGAAGAGAAAGATGTTGTCTCTTTTTCAAGCTAACTTCTGTTGGGATTACCAGATTATATGAAGAAACATTCTTTAAGGAATATAAATTGTCTATTAAGAATTATTCCAAGCTCTTTAGTCATGCGAAATACTCTTATTTTATTATGAACATGTTGGGGGGCAAGTCACCTCCAGCTTCTCTTTTGTACAAAAAGTATGTTCCTTTTTTTCCTTTAGAATTACTTAAAGGTCCTAAAATTAAAAAGAAGAGGGAGAGAATTCCAGTGAACACGACTTGTGAATACTTTGACAGCAAAAATACTCCAGTGAAAGAAACTGCTCTCACTCAATTGCCAAGTAATGAGGGGAAAAAGATGATTAGCAAGAACCTGGAGCAAAGTGATGCTTCTCCAAAAAAACAGCCTTTCCAGGCATTGCCACTACATACAGCTCTCCAGGCAATACGAAACATTGTTGAACCTGAAAGAGAAAGAAAAAGAGTTAAAATTCAAGATGAGAATCACATCACCTTTACCTCGAGTAGCAGAAGTGGAAACAATTCCTTGGCTCCAGCTGTCCCCAGGTCAGTGTCAGCTTCTGTCTCTGCTCAAGGCAATCAGCACAGACCTGCATCTCTTTTCTTTCGCTGCATGAACTGTGCTCTCCACTTCTTTATCTATTTCCTCAGTGTTGCATGCAGTGTCATTCCTCAGCTCCAACTGCCCACACTGAACCTCTCACTGCCTTTTAGAAGGACTAAAGCATTGACTAATAAAAAAGACTCTTGAAATAGTCTCTGAAATAACTTTCCCATTGCTTGAAGACATTTAAGGCAGAGGTAGCATGACAACTTTTTTTTTGTTTGCTCCAGCACCAGACACTTTGTGTTCTTGGTCTCCTCAAAACTGCCATACAGCTGCATTACAGCTCAAGGTAATAAAGGCACCTGGAAGCTGCTCCAGTTTCATACCTAATTTCAGCACCCAGATTTAGCTAAAAGCCTAAAAATTATTTAGGTAATTCTTCACCTGAACTGTTATCTTTCATTGTACTAGATAATAGAGAATTAATTAGCTGTCTGTGTTGTCAGACAAATGAAATGCATGATCTAAATGCACAATAACTGGAAACACAACTGCCAAATTAAGATGAAATTTTTCCCCTGAACTGAAGTTACTTTTTCCAGATGGTGAAGTAACTGAGAACAGTCATTATCTCCAGCTTTTTTATCCTGGTGAAAACAATGGTGACTTTGATTTTCTACTTTTTCAGCTCTGATGCTTTTTGTATTCTGTTCATAATCTTTGCAAACACATAGTCGAGGGGTTGGGATAGAAGGAAGTCTAGGATAGTCCAGATGTTTTGGGCTTGCAACTTGCTAGAAGAAATAGCCAAAATTAATGGCATTCAGGAGTAATTGGATTGATGCTTTGGCTCTTAGATCAATTGCTCAAGGTTGCATGGATGTAATTAATAGACTTAAAGTAGCCAAACACTGCAGTCTTTTTAAACTGTGGAGAGAATAGGGCAGAAACAGCAGTTTTCGCAGTTGTATTTAAAATGTGGGGTTGTTAGTGAGGAAGGAAGATCAGGAAAGTCAGAAGTGTGTGAAAATGGAGAGGAAAGATTGACATAATTTAGTGGTGGTGTTGGCTTTTGACAATGTCCTCTACACATAAAGGAACAGGCAGAATGTGACGTGATATGAAAAGTTTAACTTACTTCCTCATGTTGCTATGGGAAGAGAAGAGATATAATGTCTGCTTACAGGAAACTGTTGGAAATAGTTTATGGGAACTGAAGGGGGAAATTATTTATGGAGTTGATACTGGAAAGCAGAGAGAGTAGAAGAAGTGGAAGAGGAAGATGAAACCATAGTTCAGAGAGAGGTTTCTAATCTTGTATCCATTGCTGTTGGTTCAAATAAGGAACAAAACAGGAAAGATATTTGAAAAATAAAAACCACAAACAGAATTAAGCTGCCACAAAACTCCATGTAAGCTGTTAAGCTTTTTTTCAGTGATAATATGAGCCTGTAAAAGTTGTGTTTGTTTCTGCTTGTGTTCATGTACTACTAAAGCCCCAAGTCATGATATTAAGCTAATATTAAGGATTTACTCTCCCCCTGATCTGCTATGATGTACTATAAAATAAGAAGTCATGTTAAAATCTGAGTATTTGAGAAGCTGGATTTCTAAACACTGAAAGAATCTCTGCTCTGTGATTGATGTGGCTGAACCTTGGGCACGGAAAATATTGGCAAATTGATCAGGAGTGGAGACCTGAAAAGGGAGAGTTTGTGGAAGGAAAAAATAGGGGTGGATAATTGTCAGTGTTTCACTTTGTGTTAACTAAAATGTGATGCTGCAGCTGAAATGGCTGTTGTGGTGTCTGGGGCTTGGTTTTGTACCTGGAATAGTTTTTGTGCAGTAATTAGTGGAGCTCTGACATTGGCCCATGAGCTGTGGGTGAACAGAACCACTGTAGGTGTGAAAGGGCTGCAAACTTCTTTTCTAGAAAGTAGGGTTTAGAATTTGTCGTCTCAGCCCAGGAGGTGATGAGGAAGTGGTCAGAAGTGATCTGTATGTGCTTGGGGAGGTGACAAACTCCCTTGTGTGAGGAGACTTTCTTGCTGAGGTGATTTAAGCAGGTACAGCTGGATAATCTCAGCCAACAGCTGTGTCCTTCCAGAGGGGTACAGCAGCACTGGAGTAGCTCATTAGGGGGTGACACTGATCAGGTTATGGTATGAGAGTGCTACAGATTTAAGCGTTTGAGTGGTGATTATTACTCATCAATGCATACTGGAATTGTGGCAGTGCAAAGGCTATGTGCAGTGATATCTTTTGTGTGGCCAACTAACTGGCCAATAAAAAGATACATTTCTCTGTTGAAATGCTTTTCTTCTTAAACTGAAATAGCAGACTCTAGCCCTTGCTGCACAATTTATTTTGCATTGAGATTTGAGGTTGCTTGTCTGAGTTTGATCTAAAGAAGAGCTTGGATGTCTGAGAGCTTATTTAGATTACATACACCAAATCTACTTCACTTGGGCTTTGTCCAATTGCCTGTGGCCATTTGGCTCAGCAGGAGCTCTGGATAAGTAATAATACTCTTTGGGGTTTTAGGCACAGCCCTCAGCCTTGGGAAGTAAAGCTGCGCCTGATGAAACAAGTTCGTCTTCCTTAAACAGGTAGAAGGAGCCCCAGTTATATCTCAGTTTGGGAGTCTGTAGAGTCAAAATTTGAATCATGTCATAATTTTGCCAGTATTTGCTTGAAGTGTTTAACCATTATCTGTTTTTTCTGATCCATTCCCTGTGCTGGCACCTGATGAGGCAAGACAGTGCTCTCAGTGCTGTGGGATGATCCTCAGCTTGCTGCCAGCTGCACATAGCTGCTCCTCCCTCTCTTCATAGGACAATTGAGAGCATTGGATGGAAAAAGGTTGTGGGTGAGGATGACAGAGGTCAGCTGGTCATGGGCAAACCAGGCTTGAGGAAGATGAACTCCTCGTCAAAGACAGTGGGGCAGTGAGAAAGAAAACTGCCCCAGCCCTTCTTCCCAGACTCAGCATCACTCCCTCAGCCCTGGCTTCTTTATCCTCCTCACCAAGAGGCACAGGGTGAATGTCAGTGCCAGAGTTGTTACATGATGTGCTAAGAGAGTTATAATACCATAAAAAGGCAGCTTTTTATATGAATCCAGTTGTGCTGCTTTGGGACATAATTTAAGTGAATGTGGTTTTTGTTTGTTCTTCTGGTTTGAGTTCTTTCTGCTTGCTTATAGGGACTCTGTTGGCAATTTTTGCCACTAGAGTAGTGGTTTTGGTAGCCTTGGACAAGGGTAGAAGAATGGGAGGGACAAGTGAAGGGAATCTGCTATAGGAACAGGTTCATGGACAGAAACTCCATCCCCAGGACTGGTATTAAAATGCTTTGGTTCAGTCTAATTTTCTTCTTAAACTGTGCTTGCTTTGTCTCTGTATATGGATGGTCTTGTATGCTAGTTGGCTTGTTGATTATGCCTAAAATTGTAATTTTAGTCCTGGTTTATATTAACTAAATATGTATTTAGAATGGTTGCTTTGCCTATAGGTTAACAGCTGAATCCAGATTTGAAACTACAGAAGAAGATGAAAGAGAAACTAAAATCTCAACAGAGAAGAAAACACAGAAGAAAAAACATTCCACATTGTATGTATCTTCTAAGGCAAGTTCTGAAACTCAGTGTGCTCAGCAGTAAATCCTTTCTGCAAGGAATCTGGACAATTTGGGGTCCTGCTTCAGCAGGAGCTGCTGAGTGAATCTGTCTCACATCAATGCACAGGTTGCTGACTTGAATATTGCTCTGCCTGCTGTTATGAAGGCTGTGATTGGCAGAGCGGCACTTTGCATGATTTCCTTGAGGGCACCTCTTGTGTTCCCTGCACTTGAGCTGAGGTGTGACCTGTTCTCCACTCTGGCAAAGTCTCTAAACACATGAATTGCTCTTCCTTTGCAGCACGGGGCTGTTGTGGAGAAGTTCTGGCTAACAAGGGTTTTATTGTATTGTAAGACGGACTAGACAGGGTTGATGATAGCTCATCTAAATGATGAGCTCCTAAATTCCTTGCAGTTTCCAGATTCAGAATTCTCAGGCTGACCTATTTGCATGTGAATCACTCAGTGTGTTTTGTTGGTCAGTGTTTCAAACTCTGTGGATTCTTGTGTTTGTACTATTAATTAAAATAAAGGTTTATTTCTTTCTTTATAAAATGTAACCTGTATTGTATTTGAGGAGAAACATGTATCCATTTTTTACATGAAGGTGATGTATTTTGTGGAACTTTTTGTTAAAAAAAATTCAATAAATACCTCTCAATAAATGATAAGAAAGTGTAATGCTGGTGCTTGTGTCATGTTTTTAGGAGACAATTCTAACTTTCTGAAGTTGATGCGGAATAATTCTGAGGAGAGCTTTTAAGCTAGTTCCATTAATTCTTGGGGTATTTACATGGACGTTGGATTACTTCATTTGAGTCATGATGCTGCAGTTTCAGCTCCCTCTGGTGAGTGGATTCGCCAGTGTCTAAGTAAAAGACTCAGTAGTTAACTATGAAAGTTCTTTGAGACTTTTTTACAATCCGACATGGAGAAGAATACATTGGGTAGCAGTCTTGCAGCTCCCAGGTTTGTTTACAATTCTGCCAGGTCTGAAGTGGTGCCTAGGATTTTGTGGACTCTGACTGTGCATGTAAGTGGCTTGAGCTCATCAGTCACTTACCTCGACAAAAACTGAATTCCGATCACAGCAGAAGTGACTGAAAAGGTGGAATGTCGCTTTAAATGACCACATCTCCTCACAAAGGTACTACTCAAAACCTAAAGTAACTAAAAGATGAAATTGTTCAGCCTCAAAATCTGTTTTTGACAGACTAACAATATAAAGTGGATTTTCCAGGGACAGAAAAGATTAAGAACTTTTAGATGAAGCTTGTCTGTAAATGGAGGTAGTGCGAGCTGCTGGGAATTTAGCTTACTTTAGTAGGTATGACTTTCAATTATTTTAGGGGAAAGTAAGGAGCTAAATCCTTTTCTAAGCTAATATGGTTAAGATTAGACCAATTCAATCAAATCTATGGTAAAGGTTAAAGTGATTTTTCCTGTAGAAATATATATCAGAATTCCACATGCAAGGGGAGAGATGGGCAGTCTGTGCTCCATATGATTGCTAGTTAAAATCAAGAAATAGGATGTCATGTGTTATCAAAACCAGAGGAGGTGGCTATCAAAAATCAGGAGATGGAGGTAGCATGGCACTGTTAAGCAGTGGATAAACAATGATTGCCAAACTGCAGTGGGATGTCCAGTGGATGGGATTGTCAACTGAGTTTATAGTAAGCAGATCAAACAAACTAAGTCTTGCAAGGTTTTCATTTGGGTTTTTTAAATTCTAAACTATAAAGTAAAGCACAGACTTTGTGCTTTAAGATGCCTTACATTGTCTTTGATCCACATTCCAAACAATTTGTCCTGGTCTTTTGCTCATCCAAGATGTTGTAACCCAAGCTGGCTCCCACAGGAGCCTGTGTGGAAGCATAGGATGGAAACATGCTAAAAATTGCTTTTGGTGGCTTTGTATTGACAATAAATCTTTAAGAAAATACTGCTTTGTTTAGATAGAGAGTCTCCTGCTTCTTCCCCCAAACATAAAATGGTAGAAATTTTAAAAATGGGTGTGGTTTGAAAAGTAGTTTTGTCTTCACTTGGTTTCTCTTTGGAGAGGAGACACGAAAAGCACAGATCCATGTTTGAGGACAGGTTAGAAGAGCAGAGTTTTTAAGATGTAGCATCCTCTAAAGTCAAACATTTCCAGCCTGGTGTGGGTGTGGTGTCCAGCCCTGGTCAGAGATGGTCCCTGCATCCAAGCCTTGGTGCAGACCTGAAGGTGGTGCCACAGCCCTGCCGTGGGTTGGATCCTTTTGTGCCTCTGTTGGTGCTGACATGGTGCAAGAGAACACCCAGTTTGGGATTCCCCTCCCCCATGACACCGGGGCACAGTATCTCGAGCTGAGAAAAGAGGAAGGAAGCTCCGAGAGGCAGCAAATCTCCCTGAGCTGCCTCTGCTGCCTCTGCTCATCCAGGGGCAGGGGAGCCAGGGCGCTTCCGGGGCCTGCGTTTGTCCCAGCCTCCAGCTCTGCATCCCCCAAATCCTGCTCTCCTCAGGGCTGGGCATCTTCAGGAACCTCAGGGATTCACCTGGCATGGCAAGGTGGCACAAGACAGAGAAGAGTGGCGTGGGTAAGTAGCTCAGGGAGCTGCCATTTGAACGTTGTCTTTGTGTCTTCTGAGCAGGATGTGGGCAGGTGTTTTCTCTGGTGTGATGAGTTAACACCGTCCACTTCACCAGCGTGGATAGATTGAAAGGATCAAATTTGTATAAAGGTTGAAAGAATGGCATGAAATACACTACAGGCAGCTCTGCCACTTTCACAGTAATGCAGCTTTTCCCACCTTGGTGTGTTAGAAGCAATAAATAATGTGTTGGATAATGTGCAGCAGCCAGAAGTTATGGGGAACAAATATAGGGGAAGGGGAATCCTACAGTTGTTTCTGCAAGATTGTCACTTGTGGTCAGTGTTAAAGGAAAAATCTGTATCTGAGTTAGTAAGTCGTACTTTTTGGAAGGAAAGTAATCCTAAAATGAATGATGTTAACTTGTGTGAAGGACTGAACTGCTGTTTAAAAAAAGCATTAAACAAGTAGGAATCAAAGCTAGGTCACTTGAATGATGCATGCTACTACTTTGTTGTTAACCTTCTAAGTGCTTCTAAAAGAATTTTTTTTATTTTAAGTAGGCCATAGTTTTTTGTGATGTGCATTTAAAACCCAACTGGCTCCATGAAATAAAATGTAACATCAAGAAATTAATAAGAGGAAAATAATGTGGTGTTCAATGTCCATGTCCAGCAGTAGCAGAACTGCAAAATGGAAGTAGCCTGTTCTGGTGGCAGTTTATGTTACAAAATAAAAGTGTCAATATTTTCTGTTTCAATTTTACAAGTAGTAGAAAGCACCTAATTTTTGCACTTGTAGTAGTCTCTATAGTACTTGAAAGGTACAGCAAACCTCACACCATAAAAACCATCTTGTGAAATACAATCTTTCAAAAACAAATGACAGTTTGTTTTCATGTCCAAAACAATACAATTTACTCTAGAGTAGGTCACTGGGAAGAACTGACACTGCAGACCTGCTGCTATTTCCTTTCCCCTCTGCTTGCTCCCCTTCTGCTCTCACTGTGAGCACAGAGTTTTGTGTAAAAGACAATCTGGGCATGCCGTGTCCTGCAGTGTGGTGACAGTGCTACCATTTGCTGGCCCCAAGTCCATTTCCTGGGTTAAAGAAAAGTTTTCTATTAAACACCTTATAAGGCTCCTTATTTGTGTGTAAAAATCACAATTGTAGTGGTGTATGTGCACCAAAAGCAAAATAAACAATCAAATGGACTTCCCAGCAATATTGGAATAGTAATGTAAGTGGGCATACGTGTGGTTTATGGTAGATTTTCTTTAGTAAGAGAATTTTGTCTCTGTTTTTGCACAATTGCTTGAATTTAATAGATGAGTACAAATTCAACAATCTTTAGCTTATAATCCAGAAATTCCTTTTCTTAGCCAAACTGTTGGTTCACAGTTTATTTTACACTATCATCTTGGAACCCAAATGTATTTTTCATTATATATATATTATTCTTTCATTGTATAAATTTATTCTTTCATTATATTCTTTCATGATATATTCTTTCATTATTCTTTCAAAGGTATTCTTTCATTATATGTATTGGTGAGAAAAATGAGAGACTCTTGCACCCAGAACAATTAAAACAATCAAACCCAAACAAGCATGTTCCACCATCACTGGCTGTCCTGCCCCATAAATTAAATAAATTTATATTCTTAGAAATTGGCGGGAAAATAGTGTGATTACCAAATTTCCAGTAAATGAAACTCATGGAATAATGAGGCCTGAACAAGGGGTATTGACAACTATGGTCACAAAGAAAGAGGTTTTTGAATTTACAGTTTGTTGTAAGCATTCCTTCTGTCTGAGGAAAATAAGAAAAATGGGCAAACTGAGTCTTCTGAGTCATAAATTCTGTGAAAGTTGATAAGCTTTTGGAATAAGACACACTGGAAGCTTTTTGAACATATAGGGCTATTTTGTCTTCTGTATTTTTGAAAATCTTTGGGTTTAAGTCTCTGATTACAAACCTCATATTGAATTTTCAAGTCTCTTATTAGAAGTGGGCCGGATGCCTTCAGTTTCTGCTGATGAGCAGAGTTTCAGTTTGAGAATATTGGGCCCATCAGGCTTTGGGTGAGCAGAGTACACTGCAGGGTGGGTCTGGAAGACCACACCGTCGCTTGGTTGTGGTAAATTGCAGCCTGTTGTGCCCACTTTTGTGTTTTACTAGATTAAATGGAGCAGTCCAGGTAGCAGATACTCAGCATTGTACTAGGGAAGTACCATCCTGATTTTACACATGAAACCCGTTCTTAGTCTTGCAGCATTCCCAACATGAATTTGTGTTGTTCCTATGGCCAGGACAGGATGGAATAGTCACGACAGGCAGCTGGCTTTGGGTAGCACTTTCCTGATGGAAAGTCTTTGCCATCTGCACAGACCTTGAGCAAAGTTACAAACTGGTGAAATACTATGTTGGCATTCTAAACTGAAGCATCAGATTTACTCCTGTTCTGCTGAATCTGAAAATGAATGTTTGTCCTTTTGAAACAAAATTATGGGGAGGAGTGGTTGACTTCTTAGAAGATGTGAAAAAAGCACATGCTCAGCATGAGTGCACAAGGCTGAGACTAGTTTGTCTGATTTCATCTACTGAAATCCTCTGAAATTATTCTACATCTCTGAAATCTGAATAGATTGAGGTGTAAGGGAGCAGAGCTTTGTTCAAAGCAGGTTTCCTCCATGAAATGCACCCTCTGAACCCAACAAACTGTTCCAGCTCCTTGGGAAACAGCAAAAGCTGGGAAATAATATTTTTATCCATGCTCCTTTATGAAAAGGAGAAATCATGGCTAAATACCCTGTTCTTCATAAAGAGTTCTAGAAAAAATGGCTGTACTACAATTTCATATGAGAAGGTAAAGTGTCAGAGACAATGTTTGAACGTCTAGTTTGGTATGTTAGAGCCTCCTGGTTTTTGTAATCCATACTAGCTTTATAGTATTTAAGAAGGAAAATAAGTAGCTCAGGTCAGCAAAACCCTCCATCTGGCCCCAAGGTTAAGCAAGTAAGGAAATCTGTATTCAATTGTTTTCTGAGCTAACAGCTCATTACCTGAGAACTGCAGTTAGCTTTGAGCATGATCCACAATTAATTTAATCAGCTTCTCATCCCCCCCAGTGGTTTAGGATGAGTTTCTGACCTGTCCTGGAGCTGTGGCCATATTGTGGTCATTAAGGCACACTTGCTCTGGGAGATTTTAGGGGAGATCCTTAACATGGAATACTGGAACACATTTTTTCCAGGTTTCTTTCCAGAAGTCAAGAAATCCTGCTAGGACTGTATAATATTTTCACCTGGGGTTTATTTGTCTGCTTGCTGCATGATTTCACCCTTTTTTCATGGGAAGAAAATGGTAACTGAACACCAAGAACTGATTTTTTATGGGTACTTGACTACTCATAAAAGTGGAGCTGCATATTTGAAAAATAGAACAGGGCGCTTGCTGAGCCTGTATAATTAGCAATTGTTTGACTATGCAGAACACATCACGAGTTATTGCATCAAAATCATACCAAATTATCCTTCTGTTGTGGTAAAGTGAAATTAGGAGCTGCTTCAGCAATACCTTAGAATTATTGGGGTTTTTTTTTTTCAAAATCTGTATAAGAGTGGAAGAGTAGCCAAGGAAAACAACTTGAAACATGGCTTGTTACAGAAAGGTGAGATTCAAAATGAAACAATGTAATGTTTTGTGGGGTTTTTTTTGTTTTGTTTTTGTTTTTTTTTTTTTAAGCAAGAACAGGGCAGGAACTGCATGTGAAGGGAGACAGCAAAGATTATAGGGCTATCAAATTGCTTCAGTGTTGCAGGTTGTGGATTTTCCTCATTCACCATTCCCATCTTGCACTAATTTACAGGTTAATCATGTAAATAGCAAGAATATGGGGCTTTAACACTGAGAAAATGCAGCTTCTTGAGGAAGGGATTCTGTTACCTTGGGTATTGTGACTCTTCTGGAGTGTTTTGTGTGTGAAAACTCCCTAAACAAGGTGCACAGTAGAAGGTGGTCTTTTGGGAGGGGGTGTTTTCTTTTTTTTTGTTGGTTTGTTTGTTTGGAGGGAGTTTGTTTGTTGTTGTTGTTTGGTTGTTGGTTTTGGGTTTGTTTTTTTTTTTTCTGGCCATTTTCTAACTTGAGGAAGACATGTAATTTAAATTAGGGAAGATTAACTGTTTTCTGTCTCCACAGCCATCTATACAAGAGTGTTCTCATGTATTTATCTAGTGAGGAGAATGAGTGAATCATACCCAACAGCTGTTGTAGATGAGTAGGAGTTCAATGGAAACAGAGGGATTTTCTTCAGGCCTCAATTTTTCCTGTGGAGACAGACTCTGGATGTCTTTGCTCAAGCTCTGGGTGAAGCTGCTGAGGGTCATGGCTTTGCAGTTCTGTTTGGCTGGGCAGGAAAGATTCTTTGGGCACCCCTCATGGACATGACGGGAATTGTTCCCACATCCTGAGGTACAATTCAAAGCCCACCTGGGCTTGAATAGGTGTCTTGGTTTAGGGCAAATTTGGGAGAAAACCCCCAAATAAGGTCCCTCTGGGGAGCAAACCCAAATGGCCCCTCCCCAGCTGGTCTGGGAAAGAACTTTTTTGGAGGAAAGTGGAAAAAACTATTTATTTAACAAAGTGCTCACTAGCATAAAGAATGAATAATATGAAGCAATAAAACCTTTTGTTGTTCTGAAATGAGATGGCAAATTCAGAAAGCTCTTGCTGTAGGTAGCTCAGCTCACTCAGACTCTTATCAATCCCCCTGGAGGCCCAAGCCCCAGTGGGCTGCAGGTGCGAGCCCTCCGTGCTCCTCTGAGCTTTTCAGTACAGAGCAGGTTTAAACAGTTTTTTTTAAAAAGGAAAAAAAAAACAGTCTAGGAGCTTCTCTGTTTCAGCTAGCTAAAACTAACTAAAAGCAAAGAGATCTCTGGCCTGCAGTCTGTCTGAGCTTCAGGCGAGCACACAGAGTTCTGGAGCAGGAATGCAGAGGAGTGAGCGCTGTTTTTAAAACAAACTCTGTGCTTCTTCTTTCTCCCTTTTTGCTCTCAGAACCAGTGTTAAAGGCACAGAACTTAACATAAAGCACAAACAGAACAGACAACTGGAGATACAAGCATCATAAAGTCACCGTAGGACAACAGGGTTCAGTGTGGAAGGCTGACTCTGTAGGCAGTCTGACCTGGCATTGTCCACATGAGGTTGTGCTATGTCATTGTCACACTGCCTTTCTATTGGTTGTGTGAGGTGGTCCATGAATGTGGTAAATGGCTCTAACTGTGATGTTGCCTGACTTCTTTGTAAATGCCTTCTGGGCTCCCTGCTGGTTGAATTTGTAGGTTTGCTTGTAGAGCTGCAGCTTTGATGTCTGCAAGTACTGCTCAAGGCCAGTCTGCTGACTGCTCTTGGAGTCTATTGTGAGGTGGGTCTCCTGCCAAGTGGGCCGTGGTGAGAGCAGCATTGGGGACTCCAGCATCACTGTCTACTAATATGTTAAGAAGCCTTTGCCATTTCACATCCCACAGAATATACTGTGAATCTGTTAAAATCATGGAGGCAATATATCTGCAGTTACATGGCACTAAACTGAGTTTACCTTTGCTCTCTGAGGAGTATGGATGTTGTGGTGTGCTGGCCTCCAGCTCTGCCTCAGAAGGAGTTGAGAATCTCAGGGGTTTGCACTGGGCTGTTTGTTTGTTTGTTTGTTTGTTTGCTGAGTCATGTGTGCTATCAAATTGCCATAGAGGTTATGGTGGGCTCTAAAGAAATGGGTTTTCTTCTTTGCTCATTCAGGTGAAAATCTTCCAGCTGTGTTGTCACTGAACTGTAAAGTTCCTGTTTAGGAACACTGCTGTAAAATTGGAGTTTCTGGGCATTCTCTGGGCCATCCTGGGAGAATCCTGCAGCATCTGTGTGCAGATCCACTGCTGCTGGGACATCTCAGCCTGGGGCTGGGGAGGGCATCTGCCATCCAAATCTCTCCCTCTGTCTAATCTTGTTGCCATGACTTCAGCAGCTCCTGTGGTCAGTAATTGCTACTAAGATTTGAAGTGAATGCTGGGGCCTTCAAGCAGGTCACTTCGGTGCCTGAAGGATGCTGACTCATTTTGTATTTATGGTTGTGATGCAGGATGCCAGGGAAAGGAGTAGCAGGAAAGTTCCTCAGAGTGATTTAAAAGGGCTTTTATTTTTAATGACTGGAGAGTTTCTTTTTAAAAAGCCAACAACTCGTTGTGAATCCCACCAAAAAAAATTTGAATTCCACATGAAACTTTCATATACTATTTTTGAAGAGAATAATTAGTTAAATGTGTTTGTGCACACAACAACCCTGAGGATCTCAAAAGAGGGTGAAGGGAGGGGAACCCTGCTTTTGGCTGGTGAACTCTGAGGTGATAGTCACAAACACAGGAGGTCCCAGTTTGTAAGGGAAATGACATCACTCAGCTGACAGAAAATATAACTGGATATAATTATCAAAGTTTTATTCACAGTTAATAATGAAAAGAAAAGCAGATGTGATGGTCAAGCTGTCTGGTGCTGTAGATAAGACCTGTGGATGAAGTTGTTGGTGTTGGGTTATTTGTTACATTTTTTGCACAGTGGTTTGGGATGTGGTTTATCATAAAATACATAGATAGACCTATAGCCCAAAACTGTGTACAGGGATTTTTTAAACTCATCCTACCAAACAATCCAAGATCTACAGTAAAATATCTCTTGTTAAGTTTCCACTTACTAATTTAGAAATATCTAAGCTGATGCAGCCACTTCCTTTGCCCTGAATATACTGCAGCTTTCAGTATATTCAGGGCTGTTAATGAAGTTTTAAGAGAGCAAATCTGAAATGCAGTGTAAATATATGACTCAGTAATTTGCATCTATATTTTGAGACAGCTACAGCTAAGTAGAGCCATGCCTATTTTAAAATCTAAAGTATTTACTGATCAACAGTAATCTTGATCTCCATGGGCTTTTCAGGAAGACAGTATGAGAGCATGGGAATGCACTCACATCCACCCACCTCCCAAACACTCCAAGAAAATGTATCTTGAAAGGTCACAGCAACTTTGCAGGGTTGTTTGCCATCCTCCACTTCTGCAAAAGACACCAGCCAGAATAGAATTACACATGTACTATACCACGGAAACTCAATTTTTTGTTGGGCTAAGGCAGTTCTGAGGAAGTGTTTCCAGCATTCTTTTGAATAAATGGCTGAATCTGAGCAACAGAGCCTCGCTTCAAAGTTATCCTTCTTTTACTCCTCCCCATATTTTGAATGATGCTCTCCCAGTTAGGAGAAGGAGCTGCTGGGAACCTCTTTATGTCAACAAAACCAAAAATTTATTCTTGGTCCAATAAGCCTCTTCAATCTGAAATTCCTTATAATTTCTGTTCCAGAAGTATAACAAGTAAAATGATGGCAAAAGAAACAAGAAACATAATTTATGGAATACTTGTAAAGTGAAGAGGATGAATCTATTTATTTCTACATTCCTACTTCAGGCATTTTCCTGGAAGGCAATTTACTTTGAGACTTTAATAATTTAAGTAAAATAAATAAAATGTTTAAATAAAATGTATCATTATACATGTTGGACTAGCAAAGATGAATATCCTCTTTAGAAATCTGGAGAGAGAAGCAAAAGGATTGCAGGAAGATGCTGAAGGTTAAACTCTGCTTTATAGATCAGCTTTCCCTCATCAGAAAAATCCTTCAGGTTTGGTTCCTGTGTGTGGCTGGATGGGGACACTGGCAGGAGCCAAGGCAGAGCTCTGCTGACCAACACCTTTCCTGCACACCTGGGGTCACTTTCAGCAGCCTGTTCCACTTGCACAGTTCAACTGGGGTTCCAGCTCTTTGTATTTTACTCAGTTTCCCTTTGTGATTGCAGCTTCAATAATCACTTCTGCTGTAATGCTGTTGTAGAAATTTGTAACCAAGCCCGTGAAGAAAAGAAATGTACAGAGGCGTGGTTACCATAGGAGCCCACATCCTGTAGCCCTGGTGAACACAACTGGTGAAGAGCTCTGTTTCTTGAATTCTCTCTGAAATGCTGTTATTTCCTAACCACAGGCAAATGAGTTTCAGATTAGAACACTTTAAAAATCCACTTTCAGTCATACAGAGAATACAGAAAATTGTGAAGCTTGGTTCTGTTTCCATATGAAACACAGTTTCATGTTAAATTAAAGCATATAAATCCAGGAAAGAATTCAGTAAATTCAGTTTTCACAGGCATCTCTGTGACCTTTATGTGTAGCCATAAATTTCTGTAAACTGTCTGCTTAAATCCTTTGGGCCAGTAGACAAACAATTCCCCAGCACTGTGACTGTGTATTAATCAAGGACCTGCATTCAAACAGGGCTCCTAAATCCTGTGCAGAGCCTTGGTGATCAATAGCTGGTGTCCCCATGCTCGCTGAGTTTTCTGTGGGGTTCGTTTGGTTGGTTTTCCTTTCAGCACTGCTCCTTTTCACCACCTTTCCGTTCTCAGGGGAAAAGAGATTATTTAATGCTGACAAATGGAGCTTCTTGATAGAATTATAATTCTGTTTGTCTAGCCTGGTGTCTTGATTCCAGTATCCAAACCTTAATAAAATAAGGTTTTAACCACATATGTGGTTTGTAGTTTCACTGTTGTGTGTGACTGTATTGAAAAATATTGGTTTCATCCTTTAATTTTCCAGCTATATACAATTTCAAAGGCACAGGGACACCACAGCTATCTCTACAGATTGGTGATGTGGTCCATATCCTGGAGTCCTGTGAAGGTAAGTCACATTTTCCATTTCTTTGTGAATAACATAATCCTTTCACCTCACAGCAGTTCCCTGTATTACATCAGTAGCTTTCTAATGCCCTTAATTTCTGTGGTGGTGTATTTTGAGGAAGAACTTTATCTTTTTTGAAGAGCCAGAATTAGACATATTACAGTACATGTGGTTTTTTGGGATGTCTTTACCAAATGAGGAAGTAATCAAGGTGAATGCAGAGTTCATTAAGTTTGTGCCAGCTTGTGATATACCTCAGGGAAGTTACATTGCATTTGATTTAAGATTTAAAGGAGTACACTTTTAGCCCCTAAACTAAATATTTGTTGCTAGGAGATATTGAGCACCCTCATCATCCTGTTATATAGTGAGGAAACCCAGTTAAAAATCTGAGTGTCAGCATAATAGAAACACTTCTGAAAGCCATGCAAATTATTGAACATATTAAGCAGCAATAGTCCAAGTCACGTCATGCATGATGGACAGTCAATACCTTCCCAATCCCACTGATTCTCTGTAAATCTGACTCAGCTACTGAGGTCCCCATTTGTATAAAGCAAGGAGAGAGGAGTTATTAATTCAGCAGTTAGGTATCTGCAAATGTCGCTGTAAGAGTGATTTTAGTTTCAATTTTCTGTGATGCTCTTGACCAGGTCAAGAGTTTTTATAAAAATTACAAATTGCTTAAAGCTTTGAAAAATATATTGTAAAATTATGTTCTTCAACCTACTTCTATTGATATAACATGTGTCTTATTAACTGCAGTTATGCTGAAAAGAGAGGACATTGCTGCCTTGCACATTGTAGAGCTCAGTGTTGGAGCACCTGCTGTGTTGTGGTCACAAGGCTGCAAAGACTTCAAAGCTGTTTGAGCCCAGCCTAGCTCTAGGTTGTTTTGGAAACCACAAAGGATTTGAGGGAGGAGCAGCTGAAAAACCACGTTTACAATGTACTGGAGCACAAAACCATAATTATTTCTCTTCTGTTTGTAAGAATAATTCAATATCTTTAAGGATCAGTGAAAACGTTGATGTCACTCAGCAGTCAACAGAGTCACAATGATTCCTGTCCTCTCTCAAATAAAAAGTAATTCTTTAAGCCTCCATTCTAAACATTTTGGCTAAGAACACCAACCAGGAACCTCCTCATGCCTGTGTTGTCTGTTAGTTGCAGAAATAGCATTTCAGGCTTCAGATTCCTGGGGTCCATTTGTTGTCAGCCCAGCCTAGTGAGTGGAATGCTGATCTTCTGAGGTTATTTTTTATCTAAAAGTCTTTTCTGGATCCCCTGCCCTTGATATGCTCTGTCATGCCTTGCTTTATGAAATATGTCAATGAAGAAGTGGAATCCTTCTCATTGTGTGAGTGAAGTTCATCTTTTATTAGATATCTTCAAAATATGCTGCCAGGTGCAGCTGGTGAGTAACTAAGGGTGAGAGGATTCTTCCTGTGCTCCTTTTATGTCCTGTTTTAGTTGGTTTTGCATGCACAAAATGTATGCACAGAACATATATGTGCTGTCACAACAAATGGAATGAAACAAATTTTACACTCTTAGTTGTAAATTGAGACTATGTGCAATAATTCAGTTTTAGCAGTAAGATGGAACTTTATTGTTGATAAAACACTGAGGAGAAAAATCCCACTGCAGAAAAACAAAACAAAACAACAAAAAAAATCTGTCCTGAGTCTCTTTGAGGTCTGCAATCATCCTGTGACTTTTAGCATCACCTTTCTGGTTGTGCTATTTGGCACTGGGATTTCTTTTTATTAGTTTATGCTTTTCTTGCATGGCTGCAATCCCTGAGAGAGAAAGGCTGATAGCAACGGGATCACACCTGTGCATGAAATTACAATTAGAAAATGTATGCTTTTGGTCATAAATTCTTTCTATGGAATGAAAAATGTAGTATTCAACAGAGTTAAACATTATTGCTGTGCAGGTGATTTTTGTGATGGGGTGTTTGCACAGGGGATGTGGTCCCTGATCTTATTTAGTAAGGTTGAATTCTGCTTTTTATGTTTTTTGCTGTTTATTGAAACTTAACCATGGAATAGATGGAACAAAGCCTGCACTGATTTTAACTTGCCACTGCTGCAGTTCTGCACTCCTGTCTTTCAGAAGAGCTTTCTAGTTATAAACGAAGTAGGAGCCCAATAATAGCCCTGAGTTTTTTTGACATTCCCATTTGAATTTACACCAAGAAGCTGCTTATTATGGTTGGGTCTAAAATCTTAGTTTCTCATGGCTTAACACAAAAATGACTTAACCTTATCACATTGGAGGAAACTGGATCTGTAACAACCATGTGCTAGACTGGATTAATCCTGGGCTTAGAACACAGTAAGAGCTTCATGGGCTATCCAGGACCCTGAGGGATCATGGCTAACATAAATATTTAAGCGTGTGCACGTATTACTTTGCAGAACAAATATCTTATTCTACCTTTTTAATGTGAGCATGGCATGTTAAATTATGTGCACAATTATCTGTACTTACTGTGCAAGGCTTGAAAGCAGACAACACAATCATATTTTATAATATGCAAGTCATGCTTAATATAATCCCTGCTACTCACTTTAGGCTATGTATGTTTGAAGTAACTTAATTTTTACAAATACCATACTAGGTGGTTTTTTCATGTGAAACAAATCCCATGATTTTATTGTGGGTTTTGTCATGGTTTTTTGTCATACCAAGTGATCTTTCTTCCTTTCAGATTGGTACAAGGGTTATCTGGTGAGGTACAAAGGAGCAGAGGTAAGATCACATTGCCCCTTCCTATGAGACTGTTTTAAGGGGTCAGCCCACAAAGTGGGTTTTGAGTATCTCTGCTTAGATAGTCCTGATCTCTGTTCTGATCTCTCAAGTCAGCTCTTTCCACTCTTTCCTTTCAAGATGAGTAAGATGATCAGCATTCATCCTGGACAGTGTTGGTAAATAGAATTGAGGACTGGGAAAAGCAGATCACTGAAGAAAAAATGACTGTGCTTTCAGGTTAACAACTGTTGAAGCCACCATTTTAATTGAATTTGGACTCAATTTGCTGCTAGATGTGCTTGTTTCTGTACGTTTCCCAAGGATTCCTTAGGTTACAAACAACTTGTCCGAGGCTTAAGTTCTTAAATATCTCCAATGTACAAAAATCATATTAATTTTTTTAAAAGTCAGTATTCTTAGACCTGAGAATGGAAAGCCACAGAGGAAAAATTTTTACCCTGGGTATGATGACTCCTGCGTTAAGTAGCAAGAAAATTGCTTCTTAGTTTCAACTACACTTCTCTAGAAGAAAAGCATTTTTGTTTGTAACTTGTTTTCAGTATAAGATTTTCTAGGGAGCAGCAATGTAAATGTATTAAAACACTTCACCTGTGTTTTAATTACTTTGACATTTCTTTTCATTGAAAATGTTATCATTTATTCTACATAACATTTCTTTTTTATCAATTAAAATTTAGCCTAAAACTAAAAAGAGAAAATATTTACCAGAACTAACCACTTCCTTTCAACTAATTCTTAATTAATTCCTGATATTGCTAAAAGGTTTCAAGATCATCGTGCATAACATACTTTAAGAAGTATTATTAATTTCATGTATGAAGATATCACTAAATTTACCATTACTGGGACCTTCTTCTTTTACTTTGCTTCTTCATGGACTTCTTTGAACTTTAATCTTAATGAAAAAAAATGTGGTAGTGTTAAGACATGATTGTGTTTTGATTAAAATCCAGTGCTTATAAGAAAATTGTTATAAAAGCCACAATCTAATTCGGAGAAAGGCTTTGTAAAGTAGCACATTTGTTATTGAATGATTGTGGTACTTGATGTACCATATGTGAGTTATTGAATAGAGAAGAATCCAGGAAGGATCTCATTAATTACCAAGGAGAGATTTGCCAGTTCAGGGCAGGATTTTCATGGAGAGAGTGATTGTCAAACATTCCTTTAGGATGACTTGAGACATTTCAGCTTGTGTAGAGCAAGGGCAGTCACATTAGAATTTTTTGTCTGGTGACCATTTGTGTTCTACAGAGGTCACTTAAAATAGATATGGGATGATGTACAGACACAATGTGTCTTTACTGAATTTAAATTGTATTTTATTAAACTGTATTTAATTGAACTGTTTTCTGGTGTGGAAAATGGTGTTTCTTAGGAAAAAAGATGCCTATGCACTCTACTTTTGAAGAGATACAACAAACTTCTATTATTTGTCTGTCAAATAGAAGTGCATCCATCTGGACAGAAAACTGAATAACCAGGAGTTAGTTTGGGTATTACAGTTTGTCATTACAGGTTGTGTTCACAGTCATGGTTGTCACCTAAATGTTTTTGGAGAATAAGCATGGATTTATAATTTTTTTCTCCTTCACCAGGGAATATTTCCTAAATCCTTCATCCAAATCAGGGAAGCTGTAGCTGAAAAGAAAAGGTATTGAATTTATCTGTTTTATTACATTATTGAGCCTTTCTGCTAAAGAATGAGTTTTAAGGCGTTTCTGTACCTCACCCACAGTAAGTATAATACAAACCCATGGAATGCAAACACTCTTGGTGATCCTTGCTTCTCTTTCCTAGACATACAGAAAACGTCATACCTGCTGAGATTCCCTTAGTCCAAGAAGTTACTACTACTCTCTGGGAATGGGGAAGCATCTGGAAGCAGTTGTATGTGGTAAGATATTTTACATGCTGTTTGTTAACTGTTAGTCCTATTTATGCACACCAGGGCCTTATTCAAATTAGTGTCTCTTCCTATATTCAAGGCAGCATCTGAGTGGATTTAAGAAATTGCTTTCTCACTACTAAGATTTTCTTCAGTGGCTTTAAATGCCTAGTGACTTTAAATCTAGTCCAGCCATCAGCCTTGGACTAGATGATCTTGAAGGTCTCTTCCAATCTGGATGATTCTGTGGTTCTGTAAAGGGAAAGCTGACATTGCTGAGGAGTGGTGTAACTTCATGCCTATTGTTTCAATGCCTCAAGTATCCTGTGCATGATAAATTTTTCATAATTTTGATTTGTAGCATTGAAAAGTTTCCAGGTGGGAGTATAAAAGATAACTGGGATGCATTTGAAAAATGTTCACAGTGCTTTTGGATTGCTAGGACAGAAGTTGTTAATAGTTACTGGGAGCCAGTAACTATATTAACAATTGGCAATTTCAAGAATAGCGCTGACTGCTCCAGGATCCCAGCCACTGGATTTTTCTTTATCCCTGTTGGGGCAAAGGTATCCTGACTGTGCTGTAGCTTTCTGAAATGTGCCATTTTAGTCTTCTTGATTAAGCCAGCAATGAAAGCCTTTCTTTATTTTCAGTGAATGATACTAGAACTGCTTTAGTCACTTCTGTATATTCTCTCATTTTCTCTTAAATGTGCTAATACCACAATCAACTGTTGTTGTTCCCATTGGTATTTTATACAGAAGTTAATAGCCTTTATAATGTTTTCTCTTGATGACAATTTGTTAAAGAATTTTAAAACAACACCATTAAATAAAACAAAAATAACACTATTCCCTATCCTGACACAAAATTTCATGTTATTTCTTTATGATCAGGTGGGACATTCTGTCCTTAAAAAATATGGGATGAGACATCATTATTTTGCCTACTTCTTGCTCCTGCTATCATTTAGCATTAAATATGACATGCCAGCCTTTAGTTGTCAAGCTTAGTGTTTCACTTCATCTCAAAGCCTGGAACTTATTGAGGTTTTTTTCTCTTTTAGACAAATAAGAAAGCCAGGTTTCAGCAGGTGCAGTCCATGATGTGTGACTTGATGGAGTGGAGGTCACAGCTTCTGTCTGGGACTTTGCCAAAAGATGAGCTCAAAGAACTCAAACAGAAAGTCACATCTAAAATTGACTATGGCAACAAGTAAGTGGCCTACACTGCTTCTGGAAAGCATGATTTAGTTTAAAGCACAACACCAAAGAGATGATGATAAAGTTTTCATATTTACAGGTTGGAATTCAAAAGCATGGTTCATATGGAATCCTCCTTTTCTGACTTCTCCCTGTAACTGCTGTGCTGACAGTGGATACCATGATGAGGCTTTTCATAGCAAAATGCTTTTTCAAAATATTGATTTCTTTCTTAATTATACATACATGAGCTTGTCAGTTGGGAAGCTTTGAGGTCAGGTAACCAGCCTCTATGTACATGTATCAGCAGCATACTTGGGGCCCAAAATTTGCCCGTCTGTCACAAATATGACCTGTGTCCAGTAAGTGACCCTTGAAAGTGGTGCTGGCAAGCTGCACTAAGTCTGCAAACAAACACATCCACACCCAATTCACTAGGGAATTCCCAGATTCTGGTCACAGAACTGAAACTACTAGGGACAGAATTGTTATTTGACAAAGTGTCTTGTCTGCTCCTTGCTAATAAAAAGTCATTGCAGCACAACATATTTTTTGGCAAAATTGTGGGGTTGTGTGAGGTTAATGGTGTTCCACTGTCTACTAAGCGGCAGGGGAGATAGAGCTTGTTAAAAGCTCTTCATAGTAATGTTTTTACAGGCAGTAGAATCTGCTTATAAACTGTATTAACTATTTTAAGTGACTGTGGTGGTTGTGGCCTGAAAGCATCTGTGCAGCTGAATATCTACAATTACCCGTGGCTGCACATAAAAAATGACCACAAAGTGTTATGAAATTCTTGACTTGTTCACTGTGATTTGGATGAAAATTTGTAATAAATTGTATTCATATAGAGCACACAATGGAGTACACATATACTATTGCACTGTGGGGAGCTGAAATGCTCACTCAAAACTAGAATTTACTTTGAAGTCCTCAAATCAAAGAAGCCCAGCTGTGATTAAGACAACATTAAAATTCATTTACTTTCAGATTTCTGTTTTGTCACTCTTATATTCTTTCTGTATTATGAGACAGTAGAGTGCTTCCTTTGGAAGAGCAGGGGTAAAGAGGATATTTTAAATGATTTTGATTGCAAGCTGCTATGTGTTTGTAAGCTCGTGAAGGTGTGGGGTTGTGTTGTGTGGTATGAAGGAAACCTGCCAAACTGTGGAGAAGGAATAAAGGGGAAATGACAATGGTTGTTGTGGGAGAGGGAAAAATGGTGGAAGGAAAAAAGGCATGATTTGTATGAGAGCAGGGCAGAAGAAAGCAGAGTTAAGTATTGGGACAGAAAGGGTGAGGGAACAACATAAAAGCAAAAGGTAATAGGAAGATCCTAAACATTTTGTTTCCAAACATTGAGTGTTAAAAGCTAAAAGCGATGAAGACTGCTAGAAGTCATTGAATAGGGTGGATCTATTCTATGTGAGAGGCATTTCAATGCTTTGGTGACATTTCTATAAATTCCTAAATATTAGACAGCAGCTTAAAAAAACTCAGGGGTATAATTAAATTTTTCTTCAGTGAAGTACTGTTTCATGTATTTAAATTTTATAACTCCTTGTTTGTTACATTTCTAAGCTTTCTTTATATAGAAGGAAATAACCCTACCATTATGCATTTTGTATTTTCACAGAGTACTTGAGCTAGACCTGATAGTTCGGGATGAAGATGGAAATATCTTGGACCCAGATAAAACCAGTGTTATCAGCCTTTTTCACGCACATGAAGAAGCAACTAATAAAATCACTGAGCGAATTAAGGAGGAAATGGTAGGAATGACTGGTGGAACTTGATGCTTCCTTTGCTAAAATCCAAACAACACTAGTCTAAGGGTTGAAGGATAGAACCATAAAATTTGGTGGAAACTTTTTCCTCTGACTTAAGAGTAGATCCACAGACTTGTGTTATAAATATGGCTCAGCCTCAAATGGAATTGCATTTGTACACTGGATTTGGGCTGTGGTCTGGGCTGGGGGTTTGTGTCTAAAGCTGGTTCTAAATCTGTTCTTGAACTCCTGTATGGAAATATATCTCCCCACCATCCATGGAACATTCAATGGTCTGAATTGCACAGGGAATAGTTACACACTTGGAGTTCAGGCTGCAAAGCAGAATTGACCACAAATTGTTTTCACAAGATCTTGTGACTACACTGGTTGTTTACTAAGTGTTGTTGATTGCTAGTTGGTCTGATGGAGTTGAAGAATTTATGCTCACTGAAGAGAAACTAGGGTGAATTCAGCATAATCTTCTGAACACCAGAAGTTCATGTGCCAAAGCAAAGCTGACAAGTGCATAAATTAAATCTTTTTAAATACAAAGCAGGTGACTACACTTCCTTGATCTTTTGCAATATTAAACCTCTGCAAGCATTTATAAGCCTCTTTGGTTCTTTTTTCCAGTTATGAGAAAGTAAACTGTAAAAAAGCAAGTAAAACACTAAACAGAAATTAGGTGGTTTGTCATGACACTTCAGTGACACCCATGACAAATCACTGGAAAACACCTTGTAATTAACTGACAATATAAGGAAACTTGGGAGTCTGTGATAGACTGTGGTGACTTATTTTAAAAATAGGGACAAACAATGGGTTTAGACATGCTAAGAAGCTGCTTCTTGGTTGTTAAGATGGGAGATAGGTAGAATTTAGGAGCCTAGTTGTGAGTCAGTGAACCTGCTCAGCTGTGTCCTGATCCCAGCAAGTCTCCTCTTTAAAGAATGTCTTCATTCTGCTATTCTCTAGTACACTGCAACCCCACTGTGATGTGGATCATAGGCCTTCTCTTACAGCCTAGTGTTTTCAAAAATAAATTCTTTCAGGCTTGTAGGCTTGTCTCTGTGGTGCCATCTTGATACTTGCTCTTTTCTTTGAGAGTGGGGAGAATATTTCTCCCTTTACATCATTGCCTACTGGCTGAAGGACTGGTCTAAGACATGGGAGTCATAGAATAGCTCAAAGTGGAAGAGAATTATGATAATTACTGAGTCCCGCTCCCTGCTCTCCCTCTAAGTTTTAACTGTTACATATACTAGAAAGCAAAACTGCTTTTAGTATAGCACCATGTCAATTAATGGATTATTATTAACTGATTTTCTTCCTCTGGAGTAGTCAAAGGATCAACCAGATTATGCGTCATACTGCCGAATGTCTTCATCCCCCACACACAGCCTCTATGTCTTCGTGAGGAATTTTGTTTGCCGGATTGGAGAGGATGCAGAGCTCTTCATGTCCCTATATGACCTACAGAAGTCAACAATTATAAGGTAAAGCTTCCTCCTCTGGCTGCAGAAGAGTAGCAAATGGAACCAGCCAAAATGAAGTAAAATAATTGCCAATGTGCTGTAATAATATAATAATTCAAAGAATGAGTAAATAAATACAAGGAATGAAACCAAAAGCAAAGTGAAGCGTGGACACATCTTATTTGCCGTCTGCTACTAAAGGATTCTAAGTTTCCAAATATTTTTATAGGTAATTCCTGGATTGAACATTTCAGAAGTTTGGAAAGGCCTGAGCCTATTTCAGATTTTAGAGATTGTTCTAGATGGGCAATATTGTGGTGTTTAGAGTAAAGTGCTGAAGGGGGAGGAGTGGAAAAAGAATTAAGTTTATAATTATTTCTAATTATTTATTATTTTCTAATTATTATTTTTATAAATTTCTGGGTAGATTAAGATTCTGCTGAGCATTCCCATCAAACAGACTATTACAATGCTAAATTGCCTCCAAAAACAGGTGCCCGTTTGTGTTATGTCAAGATACTCTTTTAAAACTTACTGTTGATATTTGTATAGTGTTTTTCCTGTCTTTTTAGTCTGGTGTTAGATTTGAATCATCACCACAGACTCTCTGGTACACAGCTTTTGTACTGTGTAAAGGGAGAATTTTTAAATCACTTGACAGTGAGGTATTTATCTTCCAAACAGTGAGAACTACTTGGTGAGATGGGGGAGTCGAGGCTTTCCAAAGGAAATTGATATGCTCAACAATCTTAAAGTGGTGTTCACAGTAAGTGATTTCCAGTTTACTTCCCTTTGTATTTGCAAATGAAATTCTCTTCTCTGTGGTCGCTGTCAGATCTCATAAAGAATGATGAAGGTGAAGAAGGGAGCAGAGGTAATCTTAGAGCAAGGTGACCAGTCACCAAGTTCTTTAAGGCAGTGACAGTGCTTCAGTGCCCTTTCTTCAGATCACTTTACTGCCTCATGAATTTTTTGATGACTTGATTTATTTGTTTTTGTCTGTTGTATCTCTTGATTGTTATTATTCTCTCTATTTATCTTACCTTATATTTTTTTTCAAACTTTAAACTGTCAGGTTTTAAATCCTTTTGATGGCTCACGGTCTTTTTGTTTGTTGAGTTTTTGGGGAGTTGGTGATTTGGGGGTCTTTTGTTTACTTTTTTTTCTGTTGATTGCTAAGATTCAGTTTATTACTGGAGGTTCTGTTTCAATCTCACAACTTGTTTTTTCTCCAAGTAATATTACAGTTCTTTCTTTTTTTGTATCTTAGGATCTTGGAAATAAAGACCTTAGCAGAGATAAAATTTATTTAGTTTGCCAAATAGTTCGAGTGGGAAGGATGGACCTGAGAGACAGTAACTCCAAGAAATACACACAAGGGCTGCGGCGGCCCTTTGGCGTGGCAGGTACCTGATGTCTCCTCTGCTATGGCTGGGTCAGGATAGCAGAGATTTTTGCCAGCCCTGGACTATTAAAATCTCTTCCAAGGCATGTCAGAATACTCATCAGCTCTATCAATTATTTTCTGTTCTTTTTGAAGTCTGTAAAGACTGCACCTATATTGACATTTTAGTTCAAGTCAGAAATGTGTTTTTGAATTTCATTTCCTAATTATTCATATAGTGTCAAGCTGTGTGAGTGAATACACAGAATCAATTTAATAACAATTCCCATGCAGATGAAATAAAGTCAGTGATTATGTCCAAAAAGCACCCGCAAAGCTCTGATACTTGTATTTACAAGTTTACACTAAAACTGGTCTGAATTCTCCCTCTCTCTCCACAGCAGCATGGTTGTAGTGTGGACTTTACACAAAATGCTCTGCCCCACAAACCTGCCCCTGCTGCTGAAAAATCCACATTTACCTTGAGGCACAAGAACCCTCATAGATAAGAGAAGCTATTCTGAAATGCTCTTATATGTTCTGATGATTTTTCTTTTATTCTTCTAGTCATGGACATTACAGATATCATAAAAGGAAAATCTGAAAGTGATGAAGAAAAACAGCATTTCATTCCCTTTCATCCGTAAGAGTGTCATAGATACCTTTTTTATATGCCAAAGAAAATATTTCTTTATCTATCTCTGTGGCTGTAACAATCTGTGAAATGGTTAAAGAATAAGCAAGTTGTCCTTTAGCAATTTTATGTTGTAATAGTGCTAATTATTTAGGTATGATTTTAAATGGCATTTAAGACTTGCAGATGTACCACAGCACATTAAATTAATGAATAGTTCCATGAACGTGCTCCTTCAGACAGCTGGTACCATGTCCGATTCCACAAACCCAAGTCTAATAGTTACAAGCGAGATTTATAAATAAGGATAACTACTATTTTATGAGCTTGGTTCTGTTTAGAATTTGAGAAAAATCTGAATAAAGAACTTTACGTGTTTCCTTTAAAATGTAATAGAATTATCATATACTATCTTCAGAAGAAATGCCAGAGCAGCTGCCTAGAAATGTGATGCTCACAGATGGAATGCAGAGATACCAGTGAAAATACTGGAAATCACTCTGTGTCCTACATAGCACTGCTGCTATGTACTATGGAGGGTAAATTTAATTCTGAAAGACACAGGTATGACACACTTGTTTCCGATTTGACCCAACACGTTTGCTATGTGACAATTTGTTTCTAAATTCAAAAGTAGCTGTTAATAACTACAGGGTCATTTATGTGGCTCTTTGTCAGGAAAAGTGGACTGAGCAGGAGTGGCGTTGGTGAGTGCATTCACATTGGCACTGTCACAAAATACCATTCTTGGTGGTTGATTGAATCTTTTTCACTTCAGTGTACACACAACTAAATGTGAGTGGGCTGCAACTTGAGTGAGAGATAATAAAAATACCAAATATATCACAATCAGCCAATACTGCTAAGTCTGAGACCATTAGTCACTTATGTTCTAAATGGCGTCTGCAATATTTAGCACTTAATTCCTGAGCAGACATTGCTGTTTCTCTTGCAGGGTAGTGGCAGAGAATGATTTTTTACACAGTCTCCTAAGCAAGATCACTGCATCAAGAGGAGACAGTGGTGGACAAGGTAAAGTACATTTTATTTTTTTCTAAGTAATATGTTATTTTTGTGAAACTTCATTTTATGTTGGAGCTGTAGCACCACCATGGAGGTGGGTCAGCTTTGAAGCTGGAATTGAGGAACCACGAGTTTGTCACAGAATTTTAGGGGCTATTTAAATTAATAAGGAGAGTTTTGCATTATAAAGCTTTTACTTTCATCTACAGGAAGCTGGGGAAAGCAAATTCTTATCCCTGTTTTGGTGGGTAGAAGAGGCAACCATCTGAAGACAGATTTCTTTTTTCCCCTACCAAAAATGTAATAATTTTTTTCCTTTTTTTTTTTTTTTTTTTTTTTTTTGTGCGCTTAATAGGTCTGTGGGTAACTGTGAAAATGCTGGTTGGAGACGTGATTCAGACTAGAAAGGATTACCCACACCTTGTAGACAGAACCACAGTTGTTGCTAGAAAGCTGGGATTCCCTGAAATAATCATGCCAGGTAGGAGGTGCTTTGTTCTCTGATAGAAAGGGATTTCTTCTCATTCCCTATGTTAATAACCATCAGGTGCTGCCTTACCTATTTCTGTAATGGGGCAGCTCAGAGGATCTTAAAAATTCACTTATGGTAAGTTTTGTTTCCATATTAGAGGCTTATATCCTTGGAAAGTAGTTTCTAATAATTAAACAGGAAAAATAAAATCCAGACAGTGAGGGGTAAACCTGTCTCCTTGTACATAATTTTCTTATCCTGCAAGTAGATTATGGTGGATGTCACTTGAATTTTAAATTAACCTTGTTTTTTGTAAGTTATTGCTGTCCTTTAATAATAATAAACGAATTTGAAATATCTTGATTTCATTTGCATGTATGATAAGATATTTTCCTATCAAAATCACTGTGTCTGCCAGTCTCCTTTTTGAAAAACAAATAATGAAAGCCTCCTGAGCCCCAACTCAAGTAAAATCTCGATTCTTTTAAAAGTCATATGAATTTGTTCGGAGGAGAGAAAATTCCTAATGGGATCATCCGCCACCTCACCAGCAGGTGTCGGGGCAGGACGAGAATTGCTTCGAGTCGCTCCGGGCTCCCATTTGCTTCTCCTCACATCGTCGTTTTGCCTTAGCAAAGACAAAGAACTGAAAAATAAGGTTCAGATGGAAAATGATAAATTTTTATTTGTTTCACAGCAAACAGTGCGGTACTCCTGTGCAGTTCAGCTGATCCTATGCTTTCAGAGCATTTTAATTGCTTTGTAACCTTTCTATTTCTCTTTTAGGAGATATAAGAAATGACATATATATTACATTGCTGTATGGAGATTTTGATAAATACAATAAAACAACTCAGAGAAATGTGGAAGTCATAATGTCTGTCTGTGATGAAGAAGGAAAAGTGTTGCCAGTAAGTTTTCTTTTTTTCCTGCATGAGGGGCATAGAAACATGAGTTGCATTTTTGATGTAAGGCTTAACCTACACATTTTAAAAATACCTCTGTTCAAAAACTCAATTCCCTTACTTGTGTCATCCTGTGACATCTCATGACAAATAAGTTTTATGATTTTTAAAGGATCTGTCTATTAAAGCCCTATAAAATTCTTGCATAAAGATGTAACAAGGAATAACATTGAATGACCTATTTTAGCTGTGCCAAGGAACAAATGCTGATTCTGACAATTGCTGCATTCTTACTCTAGGGTTTTTCTTGAGGAAATTCTCAGAGGAATGCAATTTGCACACTGAAATGTTAGAAGTACCATTTCTGCTACATAACAAATGCTTGATTTGCGCCAGGAAGTCTGTCACTGTCACTTGAATTAAGTACATGGCAAAGAATGAAATTATTGACAACAATTACATATGCAACATAAATATTTACAGCGTCTTTTTGCTTGTCTGTTCCCATTTTGAAGATCCTTTGTCTTCTCTTTAGGGTTTTTCACCAGTTTGGTATTCAGGGGAATTTTTGACCTGTCATTTTCTGAGCTTTATAGTGTTGGGATCATGAGGGGGAAATCATAAAGATATTCTTGATATAAAATAAAAATTGAATGAAATGCTGTGGGTCATGACCTGTTTATGAACTGCAACTAACTGCTTGACCTAAAATGTGAGTTGAAAGCTTGAGTAAAGAAAATTCTAATCCCACATAATGTTTAAGGTCCACACAACAAACTGTAGCCCTGATTACAAAACACTGCCTGTACCTGTGACAGCACCTGAGCATCACTTACATGCACAGAAGTTAACTCTATTCCCTATTCTGTCTAATCACATAAAAACAAAAACATTCCTTAGAGAAATAAACCTATACCATGCTTTAAATCTTGCATTCCAATGTTATGCATGCTCAGTTCTGCAGATACATAATTTCTGCAAACCTTACAAGAAAAGGAATTTGTCTTGTTGTCTTTGAGATGAAATGTCACACCTGCTTTCTGTAGGTAATAGGCCTTACATATATTTAAGTGACAATTTTGAGGAGTTTATTGAAATGCCGCTGAATGCAAGTAATAAAAAAGTGACTGTTTTTTCCTTTTGGCCTATTAAGATACCCCAAACCAATAGACTTTCAAACCCATGAATTTATATTAGTGTTTCTCATAACAGGTGTGTGTTCATTACACAGGAAACTACTTGGTTCTGTTTAGGTGTCAAACTAGTTGCAGTTGCAGAACCAGCCCTTGATTTAGTGTTAGAAGGAATAGGACTTTTGTTCCAAATGAATGTCACAGAGGTGATAAACAAGTAGGTGCATAAACCTTGAAAAATCTCTGCTCAGGCAGATGAGACATTGCTTTCTGCACTTAAATCCCTCTGACCAGACCATACAAATCATCCTTAGGTATCAGCATCACACTCTTCTAGTCGCAGGGTCTTCTGGTGTTTGAAGCAGACTTCTAAGATTCACTGGATTTTCAGCAGGATTATTGCACCTTTGCTGCAGCTAGTATAGCCTGGATTGGATTAGATGAATCTGTGCCTTCAACAGAGATTTTAGTGTTTGCTTCCTTCAGGGACTTCAGTTTCATGTCTAGCAGGTATCAGGACCTTGGTGCCTTCCTGTGCCGTAGTAACTTTTACTCTGCATGTACAGCTCAGCTGCAGTCAGTCAGAGCAGACAGATGCAAGCTGAGCCTTCATAGACTCACTAAGGGAAACCACAAGTTTTGGAGCTGATCAAATCTTTCACTTGGCTCTGTCCTAGTTCAGATAATCTTTAAAGAATGGAAATTCTAACTGTTTATTGTTGGTGGCTCTACAAGGTCCAGTTTGGAAGTCACCTCTGGTGTGTGGCCTAGAGCTTCCAAGACTGCTGGAAGAAAGTATTTAAATATAAATGGAGAAATAAACAGAATCATGAAGCTAGGGTTTGTTTTTTTTTTTTTCATTTTGTACTTCTTCTGCTAATTGGGATGACATGTTGGTTACTTAAATTCATCAGATGGAGAAATTGAGTCAATTTTATTTTCTTCACACATCTCTTACAGCCCACTGTGTGTGACCTCTGTAAAATGCAATTACATTGACTGTACCCATAGATTATGGTAAATGTTTATTTCCATTGTGTTCAGAGGCTTGAGAAATGTAGTGTCTTCACGTTAGTGCTTCCCCCCTGTTGGTGCTGCCATTATAATTTAATTTTGAATGGTGCCATATCCAAATTCAGACCCGCTGTGAGGGTGGGAAGCGGAGCCGTGAGGGAGAGCTGTGAGGGGAATCCGTGAGGAGACGCTGTGAGGGGGAGCCATGAGGGAGAGCTGTGAGGGGAATCCGTGAGGAGACGCTGTGAGGGGGAGCCGTGAGGGGGAGCCATGATGGAGAGCTGTGAGAGGGAGCCGTGAGGGGACGCTGTGAGGGGGAGCCATGAGGGAGAGCTGTGAGAGGGAGCCGTGAGGGGGCAGAAGCCATGAGGGGAAGCTGCGTCCCAGGGCCAGGGTGGAATTCCCAGGCCAGAACCCTGAATGGAGGCTCTCTGGTGACTCTTTGGTTTGGTTCAAATTAATTTACCCAAAATTGCTCCAAAACGTACCCCAATTAATGAGGCACTAAGCACTGTTTCTTCCTTCCTTTTGTAAGAATGCTGTCTGCCTGGGAGCAGGGGACAAACCAGCGAGCGAATACAGATCCGTTGTTTACTATCAGGTCAAGCAGCCACGATGGATGGAGACACTGAAGGTATGGCATGATACTTCCAACTTAATTTTTGCACTTCTTAATGCCTCACACAGAAAGGTTGCATAGCATCAGCTTCCTCCAAGAAACATCTTGTCCCTGACTACAGCCGAAGCATGAATTCTTAGTCATACACAAATTATTAGAGATACATGATCACTGAGGCTTGAAATTTGGCCTAGAAAATGATGTGTAGGTTTTGTTCAGCAAAACAAATGAGATCATCTTAGATAACCTTGTGTCCTAACAGGGCTCATCAAAATTATATACTACATTTTTTCTATTTTGGTGAAACGATGGAGATGAGGAGCTTCAATTAAAGAACAAACAAGACCAAACCAAAACCCAAATGAAAACACCAACCCCATCTTCTGATTTCAAAAAGAAAGAGTTGTCTTGCTTCTCTTTAGAGACACACTAATAATTACCTAATCAATCTTTAATGTTTATGATGGGGAAATGCCCAGAAGCTGCCAGAAACTGTCCCTACAAAGCAGTGATAGGCTTGCATGATTTTTTTTAAAGACAAAATAGCCATGCATCTCAAGTTTGCAATTCTTGCCTTAGGGTGTGCTACCTGTGATGGTGAATAACAGGGAGGGACTGGAATTGTAATTTCAAACAGAAGCTTATTTGTTGTTTTGACCCATTGACCCATTCTGTTTATTGCTTAATTCGCTAGTTCCTTTTAAAAATTATTCCATAATTCAATCTTGTGTACAGGATTACTAACAGTACATCCTGTTAAAAAGCATAGTTAATATTAAGGCATTGTTCCGTAAGATCTGTGAAGGGAAGCTGTAAATGCACACAAAGGTGTGCAAGTCCTTAAAATTTTAAACTTATAAACTTAATAATATGAAAATATGTGCTTTCTCTTACACAATTGGCCTTTTTTGTTGCATGTTTCACCTAAAGTATGCTGCTTTAAGAATAAAGCACTTGCAAGTTCCTGTGATTCTCCTCAAGGCTTTACACTAAATTTAATCACTAAAATATCGTTAATTTATTTTGCTGGAATTTTCATATCCTTTTCACCTGTTTAATGTTTTGCTGGAATTTCCATAACCTTTTCACCTCCTTCACCTTTAATAAAAGAGTATTATTTAATAATATCCTTTTCACCTGTTTCCTTTCCTGTTTAATAAATTGGCTGTAAATTTCTGTATCTGAAAGGTGGGAGTTGCATAATGCAGAGGTGTTTAATTCTGTATGGTTAAAAGGGTGAGCAATAGGACTGCTCTGTTATTATTTTCTAGCACCTGTGTGCATTAACTCACTGGGTTCTGTGCTTCATTTCTTTGCTGGTGCCAAACTTTGAGCAAAGTCTAACAGAGCATTGCTTATCAGCCACCACTTTGCTACTGTGATCAGGCTCAACAGTTTGAAATGGCCTGTGAAAGACACATGGGAACAGAAGACGTGGGGCTTATTTATTTTAAAATAGGGGCTCATTACATGTAAAACCATTCCCCTAATTCTTCTTATAATTTTCTGATTTTACAAAAGGTAGCAGTCCCCATTGAGGACATGCAGAGGATTCATCTGCGCTTCATGTTCAGGCACAGGTCGACTCAAGAGTGTAAGTAGGGGATTTTTACTTTAATGAATTTTAATTCATTCATGGGTACTCAACCCAAAATCTTTTGCTTTGCAGCTAAAGATAAGGGAGAAAAGAATTTTGCAATGGCCTACATAAGACTGATGAAGGAGGATGGAACAACTCTCCATGATGGTATCCATGATTTGTTAGTCCTAAAGGTATGGGCTCAGAGTTTTCTTTTCTTTTCTTTTCTTTTCTTTTCTTTTCTTTTC
>VZSR01001775.1:69912-94872 GCA_013398615.1 Brachypodius melanocephalos
CCTTTTTTCCTTTTTCCTCTCACACTATGGCCTTTGCATTTTGTATTTACTTAGTGCTATCAAAGAAAATACTGGTTTTCATCCTAACAGAATGAAAATATGTACAATCTAAGCACAGTGAGAGATGATTACTCTTTTTACTGATATTTGTGCTTTTGGTCTTCTGCAGTACAGAGAAAATTGTGCTGCATCTCTGTACTTGGGTGGGTACCATTCCTCTTGCTGGATATGGGAAGTGTTTGATCCACTTGGAATCTTTATCTCATGAATAAACTGGGAACGTAGTCTTAGGATAATGCTTGTTTTAAACTGTTGTGAGTTCCTCAGATACAAAAGTGAAAGTTTCAACAATTTGGGTTTGGGTGTGAAGAGTAGCTTTAGTTAGCCCTGGATGGAAACAGCATTTCTAACTTTGTGAAGGAAGCAGGGAACAGATGTTTCAACTTTTATTTGCCCTCTTGGAGAATGGTGTCTAGCAGGAACTAAGAACCAGAAATCACTTCCAGTACAAAGGAAACAAGTTATTTCTCAGCACTCTTCTCAGTAAACAAGTTTGCTGTATCATTAATACCAAGTGAGATGCATGCAACTAAATCAAGTTGCTTAGGCAAGCCAAAAGAGATAAATGGCAGTGTATAGTTATTTATCTTCTCTTCATTGAAACTATCATTTAAAATATTGAGACTAGAATGAAAATTGTGGGCTCTGTGGTTAATGTTGGTTATAAAATTCCACCTAATTAATTTCTGCATCAGCTCAGTAATTTTTTTGAAGTGATAGCATGGATGAGAAATGCTAAATAGAGTTGACCTAGTTTATGGTTGTGAGAAACAGATTTTCTGAGACATGCTTGCCTATTCTAGTATTAAAAACAGTAATTGCAAGCTGCAAGTGTTCAAAGCAATCCTACACCTGGCCTCTCAAAATAAGTAATTTGAAAACTGGTAAGTATAAACTGTCTTTAGGCATTGGATCTTTTTGAGAAATTTTTGGATTAAAACTTCATCTTTTTCCCATTTTCTGTCTGACTTGTCCCAAAAAGAGAAGGTCAAGTCTTCCTTTTGCTTCCAGAAATTTGGGAAGTAATTACTTGGCAAGCCTGATGCAATCAGAGATGTTGGTATTGCTGTGTATTTTGCTGCATAAAGATTTTGCTTCTAGGTCTCTTATAGTCAGTTTTTAACCTTGCCTCTTTGATCCAAAGCAGAAACTGCACATCTGCAATCACTGAACCAGATAAAACTGCAAAACTTTAAAAATGTCTTTCTAGATCATGGTTTTTGCAGCTCCTTGTTCATGCTCATTTGTACACTAAAGGCCTGCAACTGAGTCATATCTTCTTACAGTGTTTTAGCTTTAAGTGACATCTCAAATTCATTTTTTAAACAGTGAGGGGCATGATTTTTATTGTCTTTGTCTAAAACTCATTTCCTGTCTGGGGAAATCCTAATATAAGACCTAGAAAATCTGCGAGATTGTGGCACAGAAGTTGATGAAAGAAAGAAGGGAAAAATCTCTGTTGGTTCTCTGGTTTTGTACTGGTGATTCTACAGAAAAGCACACATTCTATGTAATTTAGTTTCTGCAGCATACTGTCTGTTTTAAAATATAATCTTACCTTGCCCTGATCTTTTATGTTCAAGGTCCAGGTATAAAGTTGTAATGAGAATACCAAAACAGTGCTGCTATTCTTTCCTTACTCAGTCCTGTTTTCTGCTTTGAAGTTCTGTGCAGACATTCTAATCATGTTGTCTATATCCTGTGTACTGTCTTCCAGGTGATGCTCAATATTGTGCATTTTAATGAGAAACTGGCTCTTGCTTTTACTCTGCCAGGGGTGTCGCCCCTCAAAGTCCCCTCCTGCACCTCAGTTTTGTTTACTTCTCTAGAAAGTACTAAATAAGTCCTATCTTAAATCCAGTGTTTTGAAATATATAGTGAATGGTGTGTTGATTTTCAGGGGGACAGTAAAAAAATGGAAGATGCTGGTGCTTATTTGACATTGCCTTCTACACGTCTGCACACAGAAAACAAAGGAGGAACCTTAGCCAGGAGCTCAAGTATTGTTGGCGGGCTTTCAGTCAGCTCAAGAGATGCATTTTACATTTCAACCCTTGTTTGTTCTACAAAGTTAACTCAGAATGGTATGTACCCTATAAACAGGTGTAAGTTTTAGAAAGAAAACATTTCCACAAATTGATAAATCAGATTTTAGATTTTAATGTCTGTCTGTTTCTTTTCTGTTAGTGGGCTTGCTGGGTCTCTTGAAGTGGCGCATGAAGCCAGAGCTGCTTCAGAAGAACCTGGAAAATCTGAAGAGTGTGGATGGAGAGGAGGTAGTGAAGGTAAATCTTAAATTGTTATTCTAAGAGTAGTTATTCTTCAGTCTTCTTCAGACATCATGCCTTTGTTAGTCTGCAAAGGATACAAGCAAAACTCTTTGTTAGAGGGAACAAGAAAGCCAACACCTGGACAGGATCCTTCACAGAGCTGGCCAGGTTTCCTTCTGCTTTTTAATTTCAGATATCACTGATATTGGCTATTGTTGGGCTGGGGAATTTCCAAGATTATTACTAGGAGATGAAGATGGTAATGCTAAAATACTTTCCACAATCTCTATTCATCTGTTTCCCTTTGTCTATCTGAAGTATCACACAATTCTTTCTGCTTTCTTTGAAGTTCTTAATATTAATTTACATGTTGATACTCAATCCAAGAAGTGTTATGTACCCAACAAAGCACTTCCTTAACTTAATGAGTATATGAATAAAAATTGTTAATATTTTGGAAAATGGCAGATACTATTACCTTTGGGTCTTTAAACAAAAACATTAGATGTCTCTGGAGAGAAGGAAGGAGAATTTTAAAAAAGGAAGAAGAAGGAGTAGAATTTTTAAACCAAAGATTTGTGTCCCAAGTCACTGAGGTAATTTTTTTTTTTTTAATTTAGGGCACAATTTGAATCAGCCCACAAAAGCAGGAAAAGTGGTTTTAATCAACCTGTATATGTGAAAATAGCAACCAATAATCTGGGCCACCAAGGAACCTAGTTTTAACAAGTTTTGTAATTTATATGATATTTTTATCTTTTCCATAAGATTTGAGTTAAGCATGCATTATTGATTGCTGATGTGTCTGAGGATGTAGGTTCTTAAAATTAAAGCAACTAGCACCTAAACCCTTGGAAATGTTTTCTGAATTTAAGTGATGCTTCAGTACAGGTAGTAAAATTCTAACTTGAGGGAAACCAAGTCTATTATCAGAAAACTTTCTTGTGAGGTTTTCAAGTTGAATTGGTTATCAGTTTGTCTTGTCATGTTCTGTAGTTTCTCCAGGATACATTGGATGCCCTGTTTAACATCATGATGGAACATTCCCACAGTAATGAGTATGACATCCTTGTCTTTGATGCACTGGTAAGAATCAGCACCAACGAATTTATTTGTCAAAGTAAAGAACCTTAGAATTTTGAATGAGTTATCAAATTTTTCATTTCAGAGAATTAAAGTCTCTATAGAACAAATGAATATTACTCTTTGACTGAAAATCAAATTTCTTTAAAAACTCATATAGTAAATTACAAGAAATCATTTTAGAAAGTTAATATTTAAGTTTGCAATGTGACTCTGGCTGATTGTGTCCATGTCTGTTCAGATCTATATCATAGGGCTCATTGCAGACCGTAAGTTTCAGCACTTTAACACTGTTTTGGAAGCATATATCCAACAGCACTTTAGTGCAACCTTGGCATACAAGTAAGTTTGTTTTCTTTCTCTTTTTTCCTAAACCTCCGCCATCATGCAGAAGAAGTAAATCCTGCTTATGACTGTTCTGATGTAATTTATGGTGACTGTTGTTTTGATGCTGCTCCTTGCTTATCTGCCTCTGAGAGACATTTGATTATAAGTGGAATTAATGAACCCATGGCAAATGATTTGGGGTTAAATGATATTTTGGTATTTATTTTCTATCACCTGGATTTTGCTGTGTCTGAGCGCTTCACCTGTATCCTGTCAAATTTATCAAAAATGCTTTGCTGTAAAACCACTCCATTTGTATCCCTGGCCTTAAGCTAAAATGCCTCAAGTGAGGACTTGAGGCTCTCCTTAAACCATTTACATAGGTTTCCACATGTTTTTGTTTTTTGGTTTTTTTCACATCAAGCAAACGCAAAGGGAAAAGAATTGTTTGGGAACTGTCAAGTCTTTATATGCATTTTAGTCTGATGCTGTGTCAGGAGGAGTTCAGTGCAGTGAGCTGGAATTTTGGTATTTTTTCTGTGTCCTGCTGTGAAATCTGCTGTGAAATGGAGTTTTAGTATTTGTTACATGGTCATGCCAATGGATCGTAGTGGACTTGTAGTGGATTTTTTATTTATTTATTTGTTTTCGACTTCTGGAGCTTCCACTTAACACCCAGATGGGAAGACATGGATTCATAGAAGAGAGTAAAAACTCTGCAGATATGTTACACACCAGATTTCATCCTGGATTTCTACTTTATTTAGAATAGGCTTTTGCAGATGATGGTAAGATAAAATGACTGAATTATGAAGGAAGGTAACATCTTCAGCTGGTGCTGATCTCTGGGATGTGCTCTAAGAGGATAAATGTGAGTTTTTAAATCTACCTGATGTCTTGTTCTGGCAGCTTAATGCAGTGGCAGATTGAAGCAGTGCTTTAATTTGAAATATGAATAGTACATGGAAGACCTGAAGGTTTGGAATAGCTGGGGATATCTAGTGTTAGTGCTGAATCTGCATTAGTTCTAACTCAACATGAAATGTCACAAAAATCATGCACTAGACCATGAGTTTCCTGGAGCTGAAAGGCAGCAGTGCAAAATCAGCCCTTTCTCACCCCTCAGTAAAGTTGAAGTGAGCATTAGCGGGCTCAGAAAGCTCAAGCACAAACTATGTGCTCTCCTTCAAGCCTCTCTCACTCCATAAGTAATAAGCACATGCAATTTAGTGCTTTACAGTACTGTGAAAGAAGAAAAGGAAGGGTACAGAATCTCTCAGGACAGCCTTATTTGCATAAGATATTTCAAAGTCTTACCTGGCTGGGAGTTTCTGGTGACTTAATGTGGTAGAGGCAAAATAATGATGTTTATGATTCCCCACATCATGTGTTTTCTTGGCATTATTGATGCAATGCACATCATGGAAGATTTACTCTGGTTCCAGAATAATTTATGAAATAAACAAGTGTGTGTGGCCTAACTCCTAACTGAGAAGGAAATACTGTGTCCCAGACATATTATAACTGTGTTATAATATGGTTACTTGGCCAAACTGTCATTTATTCAGTTCCTGTTGAGTCATCCTTTCTCCTGGCTTTTAGAGAGCTCTGAGAGGGCTTAACATGCACTACCCCTGCATACAAGTTGGATGCATAAATATTGTTCCAAATCAGAGAAGCTGTAAAAAGGAGAAAATGGAAACACACCATGGAAGCAATGTCCAGGAGGCTGAGAGGCTGAAAGGCTGAAAGCACAGCGTTTTGGTTCTGAAATGTGAGTTAGGCTGAAGATGTGCATTAGTTACACAGAGAGTTAGTCGTTGGCTTTCTGTTTTTAGACAGTAGGTCTCCATTTTTGTAGAGATGTAGGAAAAAAAAACCCCACTACCCTTATCTTAGTTCTTATGGCTGCATTAGGATCAATATTGCATCATTAGTGTTGCTTTAATCACTTAAGAAGATTCTATAACTACAAATTAAGGGACTTAGCTTTAGATGAACTTCTGCTCTTTTGTAGCCAGCTGTGTCGTTAACAAATGTTGCTTTTAGATATAGTGTAAGGAAATGTTTAAATAAAATAAATAATTTAAGCAGATGTTGTTGTGTACTAGAATATTGTAATATTTACATGCTGTTAATTAGAGCGTGCAGTGGTGTTTAATCACTACTCAGTGGAGGTAGGCAGAAGGAATATTTTGTGTTACTTTGTGCATGTGTATTACAAACTTCTCTGAAGGTGCTTTCAGGATTGTGGAAAGTCATGCTGCTCTTTTGGGATTTCAGATTTCTCTCTTGCTTGTGCAGCTAAGAATTTGTTCCTCATTTGTTTATACTGACAGAATTTGTGCAACATAAATCCAGAGACACACACAGTCTGTTTGTGTGTGTCTTGTATGTGCTTGACTAAGCATGAACATGTATTTAGAGTTGCTGAAGAAGCTAAAGAAGGTAATTAAAAAATAATAATGAAAATTACTTTAAAAAATGTTTTTAAACTTCAGGAAATTAATGAGTGTTCTGAAGACGTACTTGGATACTTCCAGCCGAGGGGAGCAATGTGAACCTATCCTCAGAACTCTGAAAGCACTGGAATATGTTTTCAAGTTCATTGTTAGATCAAGGACATTGTTTTCCCAGTAAGTACTCAGATACTGCATATTAATTAGCTGTCTAATATCAGACATGAGACCTGAGAAATAGTAAAGATTGGTTCTAGAACAGAGATTTTTTATTATTATTTTTACAAATAAAACATAAAACCTGGTAACTGCTCTAAAATACAGATATTGCTGAGATGTGTTTTGTATTTTTGTAGATCTGAAAATCTGCTTTCTGAATGTCAGTGTAAGTTCCAGAGATGGATTTTGTAATAGCAGCAGGTTTCAAAGGGTGATTATTCTTTGCGTCAGGTGCCTTGGCCTAAGACCAGGGGATGGCCAAACGTCTCAACAGATGGCTGAGGTTGGAGTCTTGTCCTTGAGAACACCGTGTCCAGCCTCTCAGACTGTGCACAGAGCAGTGTCACTGCAGCAACCATGGGCACTCTGAATTTAGAGTTTTGGACCTCCTCTTAAGGAATTTATGGGGAAGACACAATGGACTGGATGTGTGTAGCTCAGGCAGACAGAGGTGTAGTATTTACAAGTGGTATTCAGATTTAGGGGAAAAGGAGGAGGGGAGAACCAAGGAAATGAAAAGAGGAAGGAGAAAAATTACACACTGGTAACTCTACTCTCCTCATATGGCACAGACCCATTCCCTCAATTCTTTTCTGCTTCACCTTTCTCCATTTATCCGGAGCTCCATTTGTCCATTTACCCCCCTACAGCTTGTTCTGATTTCCCTTAGCTCTGTGGCTGAAGTATGGCAGTGGCAGACTCAGAGCTGTAGAGGGAGAGTGAGCAATTGGGTGTTGTGTTTGTGGCTGGCATTCACCAGAACAGGGAGTTGTTTTGTTCTAGCTGTCTTATGTTCAGTGGGAGCTCTAATACAATTTCTCTCTGATAGCCCACTGTCTATTTAAAAAAAAAAAAAAAGAAAAAAAAAAAGGTAAATTTATAGCTTTTAAAAATTAAGTTTACTTCCTGGCTTATGTTGTTTTGGTTGAAGTCACAGATTCAGAAGGAATTTGCTGCTGTGGATAGTACCTTTGGAATATTCTCTCTAGGAACTTACTATTTATAAATGGATACAGATAAACAGGGTGTAAAGCTGTATAAAGAAGGAGATGGTGCTCAGGAGAACAGAATACAACTTTATCTTATACTTTTATCATAGGTGTCATGGCAGAAGGGTATATTAGAATTTTGGGGAAGGAAGGATTGTGTAGAGGATTATGGAAAATTTCCTGTCTGGATGAAGGTCAGAAAGCAGAAGGGGTTTGTTTCAGGAAGAATTTTGGTCCTCATTTTAATCCTTCCTGTTATCTTGCAGCTAAAATTGTTCTCTGGACAATCTATCATAAAATAGGTTATTGCAACATGTTGCATATTCAGGTGATTACCTACACATATATCTACTTCTACTTAACTAGAGGTCTAAAACTCTAAATTCATTGGACAATTATTATTATTGTAGGCAGTCTTACATTTCAAATTGAAAAGAAAAGCAAATGACACTGCAATACATAACTTGAAAAAGAGATTTTTCTCTTCTGATGGAGCAGGAGAGGCAGCACTTAGCTAACAGTATTTTACTCACATTTCAGGATTGTCTTGTCATCTTGGCTTTTTTCTTAGCTTGTTTTTTCTTTTAATCTTGACAGCTGTTTCACAGAACTAATTTCACAGGTCACCAGTGTTTTTACTGTTTATGTAGGCAGTGTTTAGTACTAAGAGCCCGTATGAACAATACAGGAGAGATCATCTGAGGGATTCAAACTTTAGGACAGGGAATGGAGAAATAATAGAGTGAGCTCAATTTAAATGCACTTTTAAACTTTTAAGTGTCAAATAAAGACTGTTTTTCAAAAAGCAGACTTGTTAATGGGGCCAGTAAAAGTAGCTCTTGGAAAAAGTGGCAGCAGCAACAGAAGACAGAAATTGTCATAATTCGTGAAAAATATCCTAGACTAGCTCAGTTGTAGTGGGGAAAAAAAACCCACTTTTTTTTGCATGTAAGTTACTTTAAAAGTAAAATTATTTCTATAAGCTCCAGTCTGGGAGGTGTCATGCTTTAGAGACTTTTAAAACAATTGAGAGTGGTTATTGTAGTGTTCAAACTGAAGAATTCCTACATGATACAGAGAACAGCAGTTATAAGCCATTAGGGAAATATCTATATATATAATATTACATCAACTTCTGAAACATACATTTAATGTTGAATCTGTTGCATTTGGGAGAATGAAACTTTCTGATTCTGAAAGGAAACCTAACGCATCTCCCAACAGATTATATGAAGGCAAAGAACAAACAGAATTTGAAGAATCAATGAGGACACTCTTTGAATCCATCAACAATCTGATGAAAAGCCAACATAAAACTGTCGTTTTGTTGCAGGTTGGTGTGTGCTTGGAAATGAGTTGGATTTGGTTTTCTATATGGTTTTTGTGCATGGGTTATTTTTGTTCTTTTTAAATTGAGGAAAAGACACTCAGGAAATTCATCCAATATGTCTCTTTTGTAATCCCCTCTATAGCAAGAGCAGGTTGTCTGACAAATTTGGAGCCTAGTTTGAAAAGATCAGGACAAGATACACTGACAGAAATTCTGTGAATGTAGTCAAGAAAAGAACCAAGACACAGATGTTGGAATGTTTCAAGCAATCTCATGACATGAAGCCTCCAGTGGGACCTGAATGTTTAATTCCTGAGTCTCTCCAGATAATGCTAAGCAGGGATTCCACCATCTTAGCTGGGAAAATAAATTTTATTGTCTCAGTCTTTAAGAGTTACATTGTTTAAACTGAAAATAGGATCAAGGTTTACCATTCATGTCATTCTCAGTTATTCTGACACTTCAGAATCTAATGTTTGAAAGAAAACTAAAAAACAAGGGCTATTAACATCATCAATATAAAATTATTTGCAGTTCTGTATTAAGATGAAAAAAACCAAGATTTCCTGTAGAGTAAAATGTAGAAGGTTTATTAGACAGCTGCAATAGTCATGCCTTCATACATTGTTTATTGAAAAACTCATTGTATGCATTGGGCTCGAATTTTCCTCTGGTTTTGTGTTTTGATTCCTTTTGTGACTTAGATTAGCAGTGGAAGCCTGTGAAAAAGCCTGTGTTGAATAAAACCTCAGGTGGCTGATCTTGAGATTTGTAGCAGCTGACATTTTGCATGGATTGTTTAATGTGCAACTGCAACAGAGCTGAGAAAGTAAATACCAAGTTAATTGTATAATACCATGGTTGCAATAATATTCTAAATGCATTTAAAAATCAGTCAGATACGCTGTTACTTGATAATTCTGTAGAGGCCTTCCTGGGAATAGTGTATACATTTGAATACTGCATCAGAAGCAGGAGAAACTTCTGAGAAAAAAAAAAAAAGCATATTTAAAGTAATACTGAAAGAGTTTATATAATAATGTTTGCTCTTATGGTACTTGTACTAATTAAGAAAAGATCTTGGAGGGTTTGACAATCCTCAGGGAGAGTGTGTGACATCACTGCATTCTGCCCTGCCTGATCTCAAAGGGGCAGTGTGGGATTGTCCATCTGTGTTTCTGTCCTGGTTTGTAAAGACAGATGTCTGCCAGGGAAAGTTGGAGCCTCCCTTGGAACAGAGAATGTAAACACCCTCCCTCTGAATTACTATAATTTTGTAATTGTTTTCATGAAAAGATATGGGAATAGGAATAAGAGTTCTTTATTAGGAATATTAAAAATAAAAATGTAGTAGTAGTACAAAAAAAAAAAAAAGGCAAACAAACAAAAAAGGAAGACACTGACAGAGTCAGAATACAACCTGATGCCCTGTTGGTTAGGGTGTTGAGAGCAGTCCAAATAAATCCTTCTTCAGTGACAGATATGGTTCTGTTGGAGCAGAGATGGTCATGTAAAAGGGTCCAGTGGTGGTGAGATGGGTCTGGTTTTCCTCTGAGAATCCAGTGCAAACAGGCTGTGCTGGTGTTCTGAATCTCAGATTTTATCCAGGTGGGAAGGTTGGGCTCCTCCCCCTGGGTGGAGCATCTCCCATTCCAATGATGGAATTTTATCAGTAATGTGGTAAGCCTTAATGGCCCATTAACAGCAGATATCCCCTGGAGGAAGGATGGATTGTGGAAGAGATAAAGAAGACACTTCCCCAGCCAGTTTCAACAGATGCCAATAGAATACATACTGAACCTGAGACAGTTTCCTCTGATGAACAGGGCAGTATCTTCTTGAGAGTGACAAGAAGGACTCATAGAAAACTTTTTCTTCCTGAACAGTTGCTGGCTGTGCAAGGGGCAGTGGTGCCTCTGAAATGCCACTGGGAGTGTTTCAGATCAAGTTGTAGTTCCAGCGGCACTGTGACATTGCATGGACTGAGCAGTGTGACTGTGCCTACCCTCATTTCCATATTTCCATGTTTAATGCCAGTGTTGGACCTGTTTAACAAACATGCATGGTATTTGGCTGATGTTCCTCAGAAACAGCAGAACCTTGGAAACAGAGCTGAACATCTCTGAGAAGGACTAAAGGAAAGAAATCTACACTAATTTTAAAGAGCACAGTGTGTTTTATAAACAGACTAGTTATTAAACAGTTATGCTTTGATCAATACCATATTGAAAATCAAAATTTTTGATTTCTAAGGAGTGCCATCAGTTGTGCAAAATGAGTCCTATTTATTCATAACTCTGAAGTACTAGTGGGCTTTTTGGTCTCTATATCTGCATAAGGTACTGAAAGCTTTCTTTTCAGCAGGAACCTTTTAATGGCAGATGTGACATACTGGTTTATATCATATCTTTTCTCTTGTTCCAAAAACTAATGACTCATACAGCTGTGTCTCTGAGAGAAGCCTACAAAGAGATTGCTTTACATACAGTAAATAAAAACTACTGTATTAATGCTATAAAATTCTGATAGGAGAGGCATGGAATGAGCAGTGTCCAGCTGTAGTTTAGTGCTGGCTGCTGGAAATAAGTTTAATGGGGGCAAAAAATATAAAATTAACACTCCCTCCCACTTCATCATGAACCCCCCAGGCAGCCACAGCTTTCACAAGGGACAGTATTTCTGTGCCTGTTTGGAGGAGACTTCAGTGCTGATATTTGAGACTCCTACTCTGGTAGGTGGATGCAGGCCAGAAAATGGAGATAATTTCTGCTGAAAGGGAGGAGAAAGTAGTAGAAAGAAATTAATAAATCTGCCTCTGCCTAAATCCAGCACTGATTTCTCTTGGGGGATTTGGGATAACAATGATGGATGTTGTAGTAGTACAAATTAACTTTGCAGAGTAAGGGGCAGGTGGTTATTCAGTGATTCTACAGACACATGGGACTCCATAGGTGTTACAGTTTGTGTACCCAGAGAGGGAAGTTCAGAGAGTGTTGGAAAAATACAGAAATATTTAGAAGATTAAAACTCTCTTAAATCTGTCACACTTGGAATTATCATTGATAAGTGGAACATAGATTGGTAAGATCAATTGAATGTGTTCAAGTAGATTATGGTCTGAAGATATCAGAGAAGAAAGTTTTTAGGAGGCCTGAAGAAAGTTAAATTGGGTTTCTTAGGATACTGAAACTTGAACTAGTTTGCAGACCCTTTGAATGTGAATTTCTAACTCTTATTTCATCCTTGGTTGTCCAAATGCCTATTAGGTTTAACTGTAGATGATTTAAAGAATTATTTTGAAACCTGAAGTTTTTGGTCTCTGCTATTTTTTTTTTTAAATTTGGAACTCAGTATTTTAGTTAATAGTAATTTCCTGCCATTTTTACTGATAGAATCACACTCAGACTTGTGTTAAAAATTAATTCACTCAGGAAATTTTTTATAAAACTGTGTTATATGGAACAGCCTCATCTGTGCCAGAAGCACTTTATTGTTTCCATTTAACTTTATCTACTGAGTGAAATCTTGCTTCCTGATATGTTAAGGGCTGTATATGTTTACAAAAAGTTAAAAATCTCTTTTCAGTCCTTGTTCTAAAGCTGACTGAAGTGGATTGAGGCTTTGACTTACTGTGATGCCTGAGCTTTGGGAAGGGCAGATATCTGGTTCTGTTTTGTAGTACTGTTCATGTAAGCTTTGAACAGCTGAAGACTGAATTATTAATTTATTGTTGGCAAACTGGAAATATACATATTAATCCACAATAGCCCTTTTGAAAAAAACACTTCTGGAGTTGGTCAAGTAATCTTTTTGTTTAAAGATGCAGACAGAATGCGTCTCAACTTCAGCATTGCATGAAGTAATTAAACTACAATTAGGATTATATTTTCAATATCCCTACTGTGCTGATGTTTAAGAGCAACCATGTGAGCTGCAGAGTGGCCTGGCTGCAGGTCCTGGTATGGTGCTTTGTAAGGCTGGCCCTTGGAAGGATTTAATTTCACCAGTACAAGAATCAATGTGCAGCTGTAGGGTAGGGATTCCTCCTTTTAAGAGTTTTTTTTTACAGATTGCTCTTGTAATTATTTAAAACAATTAGTTCAGAACTTACATTCTTTTTATGGTGGGAGGGCTTTCTAGGCACTAGATTTAAACCTGTCATTAATTTATTTTGGAAAGGATGATGTTACAGCTTTGTTGCATTTATCACTTGCTCTTCTGTAGCCATTGCTGGTGACTTTTGTAGATTTTAAAGAGGGTTTTTTTTTTTTTTTCATGAAGTCTATACTTCTGGAGGAGAGAGTCCTTGAAATCTGGAATCCTGGAAATCAGTTTCCAGAAACTGCAAAGAGTTTGGTGAAGGGAGGCTTGGGGGTGAGGGGGAATAGGGGAGGTGTCAGTACCTTCTATCCTTTGTCTGAGCATAGGTCAAAATCCATCATTTTTAGTGGGTGTGTTTTGAGTCTGTTTAAATCACCCTCTTTTTCTGGAGAATAAAACTGAATTAATGATTTTTAAATTTCAGATCATATGTTTTTTTAGATCCTCCTACTGTTGACTTCTGACTTGTAGTCTGTGAGTGTGCCCTTTCATTGACCAGCTTGCGCTCTCAACCTTAATTTACAAATCCAGCCCCTGCTCCTTTTCCAACTGTTCTGTTCTCCAGCTGACACACCATGTTTGACCTACAGATGGTCCTGTCTGCTGCAAATGTCAGCTCTCCCCAGCTCGCTCCTAGGCACTGATTTGAGAAAGCACAACTCCCTGTGCTGTGTGTGCTCTCAGAAACCTTAGATGACACATTCTCAAGGTCACTGAAACAGGAAAAAGAAATTGTCTGTGGCACTGAAAAATATGAAAAATGATGGAATATCAAGCTGCTGCCTTTCTCTCATTCTTCTCCATGCAATTTTGACCCTTGCTGCTGTAGCAGTAGATTCTAAGGACTTTATTCATCTCTGTACAGTTTTCTTATGAGAGAATAAGCCTAGAAAGGCACTGATAGTGATGTTGGCCGAGGAAGAAAACATACAATCACGCAGAGGCAATTATATGCAGTGCTTTATTTGGGTGCCTGGGACACATGAGGGGCAGTCCCCCAAATCATGTGTCCCCCGATTTTACAGGTGTTCATGATTTTTATAGTATTTACTTTTAATGTATTCCTCCCCTTTCTCTGCCCTCGTAACTACCCAACACTGATCACCCCTTCTTGGTTACTAGCCCCCCGATTTTGGTTAAAACAATACTACTCCAACCCTTGTCTACTTGAACAATCTATTTTGATTTATCACTCAGGCAAAGCCACACTTGAGTCAACTAACAGTGGGTATGCTAATGTTCGGTTCTTGAGATATTCCTGACCAGCAGCGAATATCCTTTCCAATCGCCCCTCCTAACCCACCACCATCCTTATAATTCTCGAAAACAATGATTATAATCTCTATACTATGGTTAAAATAAACTTCTATAATTATAATTTCATTGATTCTCATTTAAACAATAATCATATACTGCTTATGGATACATTTCTACCCTAACTTACTTGCCAAGTTAAGTCACACGTGAATTACTTAAGATAATGGAACTACATTCCTCTCTGTGTCCAAGGCTCAGTTGTCTTGGTCACCTAGCCTCACCCATTCCACCTTCCCAATTTCAGTTTAGAATTTTATTAACCTTTATATCATCAGTGATGCTTTGCTTGTGGTGCACAAAGGGGGATGGCACAGTAACTTCTTAAAGTTGCCTTGATGGCAAGTAAAATTAGATTAAGATTAGTGATTTCTTCGAATGGTCTTTTCATCCCATGGGTACTTGAATTTCATGAATATATAAAATGTAATACTGCAAAAAAGAGGGCAGCTAAAAATAAGCTTGGTCAGGAGTAAAGGTTAAAATAAATTTAACTGTACATTGTATATGTAAGAAATAATTTTCTGCAGTGCTGTGGGTTTATCTGTATCCTGCTTAAAAAACTAATCTCTTAAAGTTTGAAGAATGCAGAATATCTTGTACTGCTGACTAGGAGATTTTTATTAAGGACAGTGCTCAATTGTGTCCACAGTACCTCATTTGAAGCAATTATTGCAGATGAAACTTGGGAGTCTAAAATATTGCAGGGGATATACTCATTATTGTACTTCAGCTGGAACTGTGGAACTGCAGAGAGGCTGCAGCTCCATCCTTCCCACTTCCCTCCTGTGCAAGTGTAGAATAGGGATATGTGAAAGTCAGACAGCACAATGGTTCAGGTGTCAGTGGAGTACTGCTTGAAATATTTAGTAGCTACTGGTGGCTCAATTTTTTATCAAGCATCTTTCACAGTACCTGTGAATTTCTGTAAAATAAAATACAGATGCTGCTGAGCAGTCACTTCATCTGTTGCTTGAAAGGTGAGGAGCAGCAGCAAGTGTCTGAACCAAAGCTGGAGTCAGTCTCCAGCCCACCACAGGTGTTTGTATGGGTGCTGTAAACAGCCCAGGGACTTCCCAAAATCAGTAGAAGATGCAATCTCTTTGTTGAAATTGCAACAGCTTTTAAACACTCCTTCGACCTTTCTAGGTTTGTGTATGAATGTGGGATGAGATCTGCAGGAGAATGACTTTATCTGAAGGTATCATAAGCCAGCAAAGTCTCTTTGAAATACTGTAGTCACTTGTGCTGCAGACTAAGCTCTCTTTTTCAATCAAGACATAATTAGTTTTTTTTTGTTTGGGGTTTTTTTAATTGACTACTGCAGTGGAAGCTCATACAAATAAAATTATAGCTTTATTGTGTTTAAAAGGCCTGAAAGAGAGCCAAAGAAAGCTGTGCTCTGATTTTCTTCATTCTAAGACCCCTACTCTCAAGAAAGAGCCTAAGTTTTTAACAAGGAGCTTGCTGTGTGCAGGTAAGAGAAATATTGAGCCTAGATAGGCTTCTATCAGATCAGTAATAGAAAACTTCACATTGCTGTAACATTTAGTTTTTAGCAAAATGTTAATAGGAATTTATACCTTAAAGCTGCACAGTAAAGTACTGCAAGTTAGTTTTTGTGCATATTAGCCTGAAGTGTTAGTGATGATTTTGAGCCTGAAGTTTTCTTGTCCATGTAAGAATAGCACCTTGTCTCTTAGCCTTGTCAGGATAAGGTTTGATTACCCCACTATGCTGTCAAAACATACCTCAGGAATTGATGGAAGGAGACAAACCAAGCCACAGCTTGGCTGCAGATGGTTGGTTAGGGACATGACACCACTTTTCATCTCTTCTAGAAAGGGTGGCATTGGGGTGGGCAGGTGACGGCTCCCCTGACTTCTGCCTCCTGCATGGCACATTTCTGAGATGAAATTGATACAGCTCCTGCTTTCATGAGTGCTTGCTTTACTTATTTGCATCATAATAGCAGTTTTAGTAGTCTGTAAGGAGATAGTCTACAAAGCCTGGACCCTTTCACTGGTTCGCAAAGAGAGTCAGATCCATTTGGAGCTATGGTAGTTAAGTTCCTCTGCATTTCCTCAGCATATGCAACTCTGTGATAAAATTTATTCAAATGTGATGTAAAAGTCTGGGGAAAGAAGTCTGAGTTTATTAGTTTGTTCTGTGTGTCTCTGTCTCAGTGGTGTGCTCTGTGATGTTCATACACATGTATAAACACACAGGATTAATGTGATCTGTCTGTCAACGCAGGTTGCTGCCTTGAAATACATACCATCAGTTCTTCATGATGTTGAAATGGTTTTTGATGCCAAGTTACTGAGGTGAGTCACTCTTGAACATTTCCCAGTTGTCAGGAATTAATTCTTGTCAATCAGTATAGGTCCACAAAGCTACACCAGTTCCTACTGATCAAGAGAGTAGTGGGTCCCTGGATATGTTTGTTACTGGTCTCTTGTCAATATTTGTGATATGTAAATAAATGCAAGTCTTAAAAAGTGGTAAATGTTTAGAAATATGTGATATTTTGCTCTTTCTCTCTGTTCTTATTAACATCTGTATGGTATTTATGACATTTTTCCTTTTCATGCAGCCAACTACTATATGAATTTTACACTTGCATTCCACCAGAGAAACTACAGAAGCAGAAAGTGCAGTCCATGAAGGAAATTGTACGCAGCAACCTTTTTAAAAAACAAGGTAAAGACAAAATGCCTCTAAGGCTTCAAATAAATGTGTGAAAGTTTTCAATGACTTATGTGTTGTGCAATTCACGTTTGCAATTGAGTGAAACAAATACTGAAAGAGTGTGAATGCCAGAAGCCTGAGCTCTGGAAGGAATTCATCTCTTTCCACAGGATGGCAAGAGCTGTGCAAAATGTGTTTGCTGGCCTAGAGCAAGGAACAGGTAGGGCTCAGAGGATCAGTTTTGTGGGGTTTTTTTTATGTTCTAGTGGTTAGGTGGGTGAGCTATATATCCTTTCAACCCATTTTAAGGTCTATGATGGAATAGGAACATGAAGTGAAACCCTATGAACACAGATGTTATATAAGGTATCTGCTAGGGAAGAGGAAAAAAAATTCTGATCGTGCTGTGGTATACTCAGCTGCAATGCAGCATTTCCACTTACAGGAATTATGATGCTTCTCAACCTCTCTCAGAACTTAGTGTCTTCCTCAGCTCTCAGGAGTGTTAATGATACTGAAATGCCTTTATCACCATTGTGCTCCGTTTGCCTTCATGTTATCACAAGAAGTGAGTTTCTGCTGAAGGAATCCTATCAGAGTAGCCAAGTTTTACATGATGAGTTTCACCTCAGTGTCAAGTGTTCCAACTCCTCTCTTGTGGATGAGATGGTTGCTTCACTCTCTCAGCTTTTGCCTTGTAGATAACCTTCAGAACCTGAAAGGCACACAAACTACTCAGATGAGTTCCAGTTTCTGACAACTTAGAGATTATGATTCCAGGAACCTGACAATACAACAGTGGGTTGCAAGTAGTGCTGTGTGTGAGTAGATTGAGAGAGGATTGCTTTGCTCACCTCATTCTCAGTTGCCAGGAGAGTGATGCAGTCCTAACTAGCCAGGACAGATAAAAAATACACTTTCTTTTCAGACCTGTGTTGTATTCCATTGAGACTGAATTGCATATTGTAAGCTTTAACAATAACTAGCTTTGTCTGTTGTGTTTTAAGACCATTGTTGATTTCCTGGAAAAAGAAGTCAAGAAAATAATGTGGGTGGTTTTACTGTTTAGATTAAGTTAAGTAATATTTTCACTTATTTTTAGTGAATGGTTTCATGGTCAACAGCTGTGATTTTTTTTTAACTATATGTGAATTCACATTTGCTTTGAGTTGCTGAAACATAAGTAGCTGCAGCATAGGTATCTCCAGACACAGATCCAAACTATTAAGAGCAGATCCTAATTAATTTTCAAACAATTCTAGTCCTGCATTCACAGTTTGCTCTGGTAGTTGACGGTATTTCTGTTTTACAAGCAGAGATACGTCATTTCAGTATGAGCTGCCTTTTCTGCTGCTGCTTCTAAAATCAGAAGTGTCAGACCTAGTTTTATCTGTGGTGCTTGTGGTGAGCAGAATTTAGATCAGAAGGGGAAATATCTTCTCACAAGGGTGAAAGACTCTTGGGTATAAACAAAGCACTCTCCTGAACTCGATCTTACTAGAGTTCGGTCAGCTCCCTGTGTTTAATACTGAGAAATTAAGTGTAAGCTATAAACTTCTTTTTGATTCAATAGCTTTTCTTTAAAGAAGCTTGTCTCACTGAAGTACAATTGTTATTGGTTCACAAATCAGGGATGATGGTCAGGACAGCAGATCCCAGGCTTGTATAATGAGGAATAAACCCTAATAAAGATTCAGAAGGAAAACAGTTGAACATACAATAACTGTGTGCTTCACAGTTCTGTTCACTAGTGTACATCCTACAGCTCCTTTCTTCCATCCCTCTGTGTGTTCCAGAAGAGAAAAGAGTGGGGTTTGCATTCCCAAGAACCTTTCATTATAGTCTGCATAGTGTGGTGCTTGTTTCCTGTGTTTAACAGGCCTTTCCTTTAGCTGAGATCTGTTAATGTAAAATACTCTGTAAAGCTTTTACTACTTGCAGATAAATAATAATAATAATAGATTGCTGGCTGCTTGTAAATGCAGCTTGTCTGATGCCTTGAAATAAATAGCTGGTCTGTCATGGGATATGTCTATCTCAAGATGCATTGTGAATTCTAAACAGAGAATACTGTTTCTGCTTCTGTATTTTTTAGGTAATGAATAAGAAATTTTGCTAGGAGGTTTTCTAATTCTGGGGACCTTTTATAAAACCAATAAATGGTGGGTTTTGCATAGTGATGACCAGATAATTAATACATTTTAGTTTTTCCCCGACAGGTAGTTAGTAGATTCATTTAGTCTTAAATCTGTAGATGAAAAAAATTTATTGCCCAAAAGCTCTCCTATATTTTTTGCTAACATCAGACACTTGACAGGAGAACCAAGCAGCTGAGAGCATGGAGGCAGCATCTCACACTTGATTCATTTGCCAACCCTGCTGATTCACCTGTATTTGGTGTATCTGGGTATTGTGACCCAAACCTGCACTAGTATTGGCAGTTGAAGTGTATCCACTATATAATATGTAAAAATTAGCTGCTTCTTCATGTACTTGTGGGGATTACATGTGCAAGATCTACCTGGAAATGTTTTTACTGTGATACTTAATATAATAATACTTGGTATATAATTATATAATTATATTAAGCTGTGTTCTTTTTAGAGGAGTCTGGGGAAATGGAGTGATTTTTTTTTCAGATATTAGTTTAAAACAAGAGAAGTCCTCTGAAGAAGAACTTGCCCAAAATAGAGAAATCAAGTTGCTGTAATTTTAAAATAAAACTGGAATATGCCCTGTTTGTTTAACTTTGTCATGACATTTTGTTTTAGCAATGTCATAACTAATGTTATGATAGTACTAACAAGAGAATATTTTTACTAACTAGAAAATATTCATTTAAACATTTTGTGTGTCAGTAGCAAATCATCCTTTTAATAATTACAGGGTGGCTTTTTATCTAAATTATATTTTTGATTATTTGCATTCATATTTTGTTTTCCACCTTAATGTTGTAATTACCATAGGGGGAGAAGTCCATATCATGTTTCAGTGCAGGCACTGAAGGATGTGAAAAGACCAATACACAATTAATTATCTATATTATTATATAATATATAATGTAATATTATTACATTGTTGTTAGATTATATTATTATATAATATTATAATAGTATGAAAACTATTGTACTGTGCTGTTGTAATACCATGCACGGTAAACAGCAAACAAATCTTTTTTTTCATTTACATTGCAGTGGCTTAAAGTAGAAAATTCTAAAGGTGCTTTTTTTGCTCTACATTAAATACAATCGATTTTACAATTAATTGGGTAGAGAACCAAGTGTGTGCAGGGTGTAGAATCTGCCTGATTCATTACTGCACTCAATGAGCTGGAAGGTCATTTACAAGAATGAAAGCACATGTAGGCTATCTCAGAATAGGATGCAGCAAGATAATTAAGGTAAGATTGCCAGCAGTATCATTAACTAAAGTTCACATTTGTCTAGAACAGGTAGTGTTTTTTCTGCCATGAATATGGAATATATTTAACCACACTGCTAATTACAGTGAAGTCCATTATTTTGCGGATGTTTCAGATTATCCATTTTTCCTCCAGACTTTAGTCTCTTTCCAGGTAGTTCATTGCAGTTGTTCAATTAATTTGCATCCATTCCCAGAGGTGTTATCTTTATAATTCAATTGGATTGCATATTTCTTTCTTTGACCCATTGATATTCACAGCATTTTCTAAAGAAGCAGACTTGTGAAAACATGGGAAAGTGGGTTTTTTTGGTTTTTTTTTTGTTTTTTTTTTTTTTTAAATTTTAAGCTAGTGCAATTTGCCTTTATTAAATAAGTTACACATGAACCTGAAGTAGGAAACCTTGAGGGTAAACTGAATTTATTGCTATGTATTCTCAGGCATTCAAAATTTCCACTGTAGACTGGTGGAGTGCTTTCATCAGATAGGAAATGGTCCTGTGCACCTCTGCTGTAATTGATCTTCAAAGGCCTTGCAGCACTAAAGCACTTTTAGAAGCCTTTAAATTATATTGCCGGTTTTTTGTAGAGGCATTGATTTCTTGTTCCCACTCTGTAACTGTAACACAGCTTGGAGAGGTTGTGGGGCTACAGGTATTTGAGGGGCTGGGTGGAGGGCGAGGGATGCTTCTCACTGCCTGTGCACTTTCACCATAGCATTTAGGAATGTGCTAACAGGATGTGTGAGCAGACTTTTATGCAGTTTTGTCTTTAGAAAATATTAAGTCCTTTTTGTCAGAGGACAAGAAATCTGCTTTATTTTTGACATTTGGCTTTTACATTATTTGCTATTTTATTATTTTAAAAATCAGAATGAAAGAAATGGTTGTCTTGTCTCATATAAACACATCTAATGGGATTTTAGAGTCTCTTTTATGATGTAAGAAACTGTCTCCTGTCGTATCTGTCATTCTGTTTAGTAGGATGGATTATTCTCTTCATGTTGAGAAAAAGTTTTGTTAGTATTGCTTAATTTCTATGTAAAACTACTTCAGGAGTTACTGTTTCATTTCTTTAGTTTTAGGCAACTTAATGTCAAAATTGCCCCACCATCTCTCTGTTTCTGAGAAAATAACAAATTAAGATGTAGCTGTTCATAAATCACATGGAGTTTTTATTGTAGTTAGTGTTGCTGAGTTTATATTTGGAGCTAGATGTTTATTCTAAGCTGAGCCTGGAATATTTACTGACATTATGCTGAAACTTGTAAAGGAGTAGCCTTGAGAGAACTGGTTTTTATTGGTGTGAAATGAATATAAAGTGCTTCAACACATGATGAAATGTGTATGTTTTGATAGTGATGCTTTGGACGTTGTGTTCCCTGGTGGTCCAGTCCTGGTGAGGGGTTTGTGCTGCAGCAGAGCTCAGACATCACCCCAAAGAGCAGGAGCTCTAAGTAGGACACAGATGGTCACTGGCAGGGTGGGAATGGAGTTGGTGTCTGGGCTGGAAATGCAGACTCTGTGCTCATTGTGGCTCCAGACACAGCTGCTGCATGTTCAGCATATGCGAACCACTTGCTGATTTTGGAAGAACAGCAGCAAGAGACATATGCTAGCACCAGGGGTTAATTTGCCAGATGCCAGAAGAAATGCTGAGACTGTAGAAATTTTTTTTCCTCACTGAAGAACTCTTTCTATTCTATTAGTGTTTAAACAAGAGAAGTACTTGCACACACCCATAATCACATTGATTTCCTAACACTGGTATACATTACTGAGTTTTATCTGTGAAATACTTAGTTTCATTTCACAAATTGAATATTGTTGCTAGTTCATGTTGATATAGTGTACTGTTCTTACCTTCAGGATTAAAAAAATGTTTGAAAAAAAATAGCAGAAGGAGGGGTAATTTCTGATCAAGAATTTTTCAGTTTAATTATTATGGTCAGGACTGAGTTACAGATATTGATTTTTACTATTATGATTTTACAATCTGGTTCCTACTGACAAGAGTTCCTAAGCCTAATTTTGGGGGGTTTTGTGGGGGTTTTCTGTGATTTATTTTTCCCCTTCCCTGTGTTCAACACAACTTCTCAACATTTTAAAAACACTTGGAGATTGTCAATGCATGTGACTCTGCTGTTTTTAGCTACTGGGAAAAAATTAAAATCAGTCACTGTTTATATATTCCATTGAAAAGGTTCTGTATAGAAACCCAGTCTATTCTGTAGATTCAGTCTCAAATTTTGTATTTAGCTTTTTATTTTGGAGGTGTTTCTCAGGAGTACATTACCTCTAAAACATCACTTCAGGTCATATATTTCAAATATTTATTTTTTGCCGGTTCTATTGCTGCAGCAGTTTTGATATAGAGGAGTATGGCATAAACATATCTGTAAGTATTTATCTGCATATATTTGTGATGAACATAAAGCCTTTACTTGTGTTTATGGACAAGAAGGAGACATGCTTGATATTGCAACTGATAACTTTTTGTTAGACTTGATCCATTATGGCATTTTTGTAGTCACATTTTTAAAAACTCTTGTTATGTGGAGGGAAATCAACTTAGGTGAATTAGTTTCAACAATGAATGTGTGTGTAAAATGTGGTTTACAATTATTTCAAATAGAAAAGAGAGATCAAAAACGTATTAAAACAGTTGATAATGGCAGATACTGGGTGTCGGTAAAATGAAATGAGGAAATGTGAGAATTGGAATTCATCAAAATTCACAGAATCATGGATGTCCTGGGTTGGAAGGGACCTTAAAGATCTAAATCTGCCAGAGAGGATGTGCTGACAGGGCTGTGCAGCAGACTGGCAGGCTGCAGTGACTGCCAGCTGGAAACGGCACCAAGTGCTGGGAATGCTGTCATGGCTAGAGCAGGGCTCTGTTGGAAGTTCTGCCTGCCCTGGTATTACCCAGCCCGTCAGGAGAGACACTTGAGCATAGAACTAGAAGCTGGGAGGTGGAGACTTGAGCAGCTGTTACTGGGGTCAGTGCTGTGCTGGGGCTGTGGGTGCTGTACCTGCTCTGTGTCCTGAACTGCCTCATAGCATCCCTGGGTTTCTCTTTCCTTCATGTTCTTGTTAGAGTCCAGGAGACAAAGAGAATTTGCATCTTGCTGTGCTGTCACAATCTGTAAGTGACTTACAGTACCTTCCTTTCTGTGGCTCTTATCTAAGATGTGAAATTCTAATTTAGATTTAACAATGAATGAAAAGTGTACCATTTTAAAATCATTACTTCGGGGCTTCCCAGTAAAACAAAGGGTTAAACTGCAAATAACAAAGAGGGAAGAGTTTTAACAGTAAGATTGCTGCAGTTGTGAGCAGATGTCCTTTGTGAAGAAGCACAATGCTTTAACTGAGCACTGGCTGCCATCAGAAGTTTCATCTCACTGAAAGAATGTTGTTCACTGGCTTTATTTTTAAGGCTTTGTTCTAAATCTGTGCTCAGATGACACCTATGTCCTCATTAAATTGGCATGCCAGTTTTTAAGTGGGCATGATGCCATCCTAACAGATGGATGTGACTACAGGCATGCCAGGGAATCAAGAGTAGTGTTTCCTAAGGGAGACAAAAGTGGTGTTAAATCTTTATTACCATTTTGGCTGCACATATGAGACAGTCAGAAATGAAACCATCAGTGATTTTTGCTGAAGGAAACACAAATGTCTTTTTTAATGTCATGATTGCATTAATGACTTAAGAGTTTGAATTTCATTTAGCTGGTACATAAGAAATCATTAGGTATCTTCCAGAGGAAATAAGGTGAATAGAAGGGTTAAAAAACCCAACCAAACCCAAAATAGAAAACATACCTGCCTAATCTTGGACAACAAGGAATCTACCTGTCCTTATTCAGGAAGGTGCTGCCAGGCAACCTCTCCAAGAAGTGGGTTGGAATTTGGAACTGATGAATATGCATAATACTAAATCTTTTGACAGACCTTGATGAAGAAAATGCAAGGTGCTCAAACAGTATGTTGATGTTTTATGTGTTCAAATAAAGTTTGGAGCAGCTAGAATAAAAAACAGAACAGTTAGGCTTTTTCATGCTTTTGAACATTAAAGAATAGATGTTGTTGGTAATGTTCTTACATTATTTATCAAGCAGAAAAGAAAGTAGCTAGTATTTAAATAGGCATCTGCCCTCCTCCATGTCTCTCCCTTGTCTGTCTTGAGCTTTCTTGGGGCATGGAAGAAGGTGTGAGAATGTGAATTGCTTCACCACAGGCTTAGAGATTTGTTTAGGTTGGAAAAGACCCTTAAGAATGAGTCCAACTGTAAACCTGACTGTGCCAAGTCTGCCACTAAACCACGTCCCCACATCCACACATCTTTTAAATCTCCTCAGGGATGGTGACTCCATCAGTGCTCTGAGCAGCTGTGCCAGGACTGGACAACCCCTGAGATGGCTGCTGCTTATCCCCTGCTACTTGAGAGAGCAACATCCTCTCTACACTCTCCTCTCATGGAGCTGTAGAGGAAGAAGGTCCCTCAGCCCCTCCCCATCAGACTGACCTGCTACCCCAGCTCTGTTCCCTTCCCTGGCCTCGCTCCAGCCCCTCAGTACCTTTCTTGCCTGAGAGCCCCAGGACTGGGCAGAGCCCTCAAGGTGTGGCCTGAGAGTGCCCAGCACAGGAGACAGTCACTGCCCTGCTCCTGCTGTCACACCAGTGCCCAGC
>VZSR01001775.1:94972-151249 GCA_013398615.1 Brachypodius melanocephalos
CTGCCCTGCTCCTGCTGTCACACCAGTGCTGGCACAGTCCAGGTGCCTCTTGCCCTGGCTCCTGCTCCTGCTGCTGACAGCCAGCACCCCCAGGTCCCTTCCTGCCTGGAGCACAGGACCTGGCACTTCACCCCTGCTGGCCTTGGCCCCTCCATCCAGCCTGCCCAGGTCCCTCTGCAGAGCCTTCCTGCCCTCTGCCAGGTCTCACTCCTGCCCAATTCTGTGCCATCTGCAGCCTTTCTGAGCTGATGATTTAGACTCATCCAGTGATTAGTCTAAATCTTCAAATACAACATAAAGTTTTACTTTAGCTGTTTTTTTCAATTACAGTCTTCCACAATTTTCTTGATTTTTTTTCTCCTTTTCCCAGGCCAGTGAATTGCTGAAGTTTAAACAAGCACTTGGCTCATTTTCCTTACATAACTTGTGCAATGATCCCTTAGTATTATAATCAGAAATTTATATACTGGTTCAATAAACTTTTCTTTGTCCCAAGATAGTGAAAGGATTTATTTTATGTAATGTTCTAGTGAAAGTTTTAGCTGGTTTTCAAAGACACAAAGAAACAACTACAGGTTTGTTTTTACTTTAGTCCACCTGCAGGCTCTGGCTGAGATCAGGCCTTCCTTTCTACAAATACCATTTTTTTTCCTTTGATTGTATGTGCTTTTTGGAATAACTTGGAAGTTCATCCTGCTATGGGATGATTTTAACTGGTAGGGTTAAAAACCTAATTAGTTTTTCTTTTTCCTCTATTTACTAATAATGTCCTAGAAGTGCATTACAAAATCAAGTAGTGCATTACAAAATTTAGTCATTCTCCTGTATAGTCAACAAGCTGAGTTTATCTAGCAGCCAGTTAAAAATATAGACTAAAGCATTAATATTAAACTAATTAACCCCAAAATAAAGAATTTTCTTACTCAAATATATTGATTTTTTCATATTAGTATCAATAGCAAGTTTGATTTTTTAAAAGGAAATAATTTAGCTAAGAATAGTTAAACAACCTTTGAATTTCCATGTAGCTTGACACTTCAACATTGTTCACGTCTGAAAATGCCTGGTAAATAATTGATCAGCTGCATATGTTAAGTCCTTTTAAGAGATTCTGTGTGTATCAAATATGGATCCAATCTTAATTTGTATTGACAAGTACAGCTGGGATTACTGAAGCTTGCAGAGTAATTAGCTCTAAAAACTGGAGGAAACCAATTGTACCTTCTGCCTCAGGTGTTCTCTCAGTACAATAAGAAAATTTGGTCCATGCAAGAAGCCCTGTTTCTCCATGTTTAAAAAGTATGGAATGGGTCTATATGGAATATAGAAATTATGCCAAAAACTTGATTCTTTCAGCAAAATACACCTGTGTGGTTTTAAAATGAGTTATAGACAGCAGTCGGCATTTTGCATTATGGTAGGAAGTTTAAGTGACCTCTGAAGGCTGATATGGAGAAGTTTTAAATTCAATATGGTTTCCTTCCACTCCTCTTTAAGGTGTCTGGTGCAACTTGTTAGTTGTGATCTCATCTGTGCTTCCTGATTATTGATCAAATGGGCATCACTGGCATGTGAAGTCAGATGTAATTTGGTGATTAATATACCCATAACACCTACCTTGAATCCTAGGGCTTTATTTTCTATATGAGGACAAATTAAAAATGTACTTTATCAAGGAGACAGGATTCCTCTTGATCAATGATTTTGCTCAGTTTAGTCTCTTACTTTGCTTTTGAAATAAAGCTCATTAGGTATAGGTTTTATTATCCAGCTGCCCCTGGTAACTTTGAAAGCCACCCCAAAGGAATTTTTGTATTTGCCAACTGTCAGATAGTTCAAAGGGACATCTAATAGCTTCAAATTTAGCTGCATATTATCTTGAAGGAGTGAGAGCGATAAGTATGTTTATCCTGGCAGATGTGAAACTGGAATGTGCAAAGAACCTTCCATCATCTTTGTGAGAGCTGAAAAGTGCCTGGCATGTCATATAATGTGATGTGACTTTGAACTTTGCTGCTGTGAACAGCCTGTTACCACAGCACTCCCTACTGATGCTTTTTGAAGTGCAAGTGTTTTCAAGGCATCATTTTTAAGAATGGTAATTATGGGGAAAGAGTTGCCAGCTGAATTTCTCACATGCTGTTGATTTGGAATCTGTATTTCTATGTGTCATTGCAGATTGGTTAAAGGTTGAATGTGCTTGTCTAAATATGTTCATCTTCATGTTGGATTAGTTGTAGCTGTTGCTGTGTCTGTTGCAGGTTGCTGGAGTAAGTTATGAATCCTTATTCAAAGTGTAATTTATACAGAGCAGATCAAGAGCAGGGAACTTGTGGCACAGAGTGTTGCCATGTGTAGAATTCTGCTGTAATTGCAAACAGGGAGGGAGAGGGGGGCAGGTGCATTTTACTGCCAAGGGTTTGCTTGGTGTATGGGGTCCACAATGCTATACAGAAATGTGAGGTTTAGCTGGTGCTGAATCATCCCTTCAGCATATCCTGCACATTCAGAGAATCTGGAAAGGGACACAGGGATGGAGCGGAGTAGAGACCAGAAAAGAGAAATTCCACTATATGCCTATTTCCATACACATTAAATATATGTGAAACAATTTTTATGCCTCACTACAGGTGCTGGGCAAGTGTTAGGGATTAAAATTACAAGAAATGGGTTTCTCCTGTCTGTCTTTAGGGTAAGGTGTTTGATATCATCTCTTCTGATATAGGACACATTGATGTTTGAGTCCACGGATAAAAAAATGACAAGCCCCCAAAATGTCATTATTACATTTATGTACACAGGTGTATATGTAACTTTGTTCCTAACTTTCTGAAAGTCTCCTTTTCCAGAGATCCAAGATCTCCTGTAGATTTCCTGCCGTGTTGTGGCACTTACGCGCTATCCTTGTCTTGTCTGTTCAGTTCCTGAGCATTACAAACCGGTCATTTGCAGTGCACCAAGCTGCTGCCACACTAGCACTGATTAGCAGTTTTGGCAATCAAGGATCACAGAATAGTTGAGGAATACTTGGAAGGAATCTGGGAATGGGTCCAGTCCAACCTCCAGCTCAGCATGAGGTCAGCTCTGAGGTCAGACCAGGTTGTTCCAGGACAGAGATTGTGCAACCTGTTCGTTCTGCTGCCTGGCTGTCCCTGTGAGGAGGAGGTTTTTCCTCACATCCAGCCTGAACTGCTTGCTTGGCTTGTGAGCCCGTTTTTTAATTTCATCTGGTCTACTTTAAAATGTGTTAAATCTCTCAGTAAGACTCTTACACTTATGGTCCTTCTGCTAAGGACCATCAAATGGAACTTGGTTAGCAATGTGCTATATCCAAAATATAGCTTAAACATTTTTAAAGTGGTCAGAATCTTGATGAATAAAATCTGAAGTGATCACACTAGGAACTGTTTCCCCCCTGGATAACCTTAGACTGTTGAAGGACATTTTCCACAGATAATAGTGAAAACAGAACTTAAATTTGTTTACTAGCTTTTTCCAAAGTAGTGAGCTGGTAATCTCTTTTATAACTTGCACTTATTTGTTGACTGAATATAAAACCTCTTTATTTAAAAGGTCCTATCACATTTCAGCAAGCTTTTTAGGTATTTGATGTAACTTTTTTTGTTGTTGCTAATGATATTTCTTTGGTTTAGTTTTGGCTTAAGCTAACAGCACTGCATTTGTAGCATCTACAATTAGTCAGAAGTGATTCATATGAGCAAATCAAGAATGTGTTTGCTAGGTACTGAACTACATCTCAATTTCAGAAAACTTGTAACATTTGCTGTCTGCAGCTGGTGATCACAAAGCTGCCAGTCCTGATTTCTAGAGAGAGGTGTTCTCTATGTCCATGAACACAAATCCACACAGAAGTGCTTTGGGAGTGCTGGTATTCCCTGCTGCACTCTGTGTTTTTTGAGTGCAGCCCTTTGCTTTCTGCTGCACAGAGGTGTCTGTGGCCTGCAGGAATTGCAGGCAGCATGTCTGTGAAGAATTGGGCATGTAAAGGGACTGTAGGTTGTGTGAAATGCATTTTTACACTGCTGTTCAAAGTGGTCTTGTGTTGATATGTGCTCTTTAACTGCTGTCTTACCGCTGGGTTTGTAATTTAGTTATCGGGTTAGATTTCTCTTGTAGCTTGGAATAAGTGTTACAGAAATAGTTACCAAGAGTAGAGATACATTCTGAGGCAAGAAATTATGCTGCTCTTCAGACATGAGTAAAACCTCTCGGCTTCAGCTGTTTGAGCTGTTACTGCAAGTAAGAATAATCTGCATGGATTGCTTCTGTTGCTTCATTTGCAAAATTAAGACAGTAGTAATCTACCCTTCCTTCCTTCCTTCCTTCCTTCCTTCCTTCCTTCCTTCCTTCCTTCCTTCCTCCCTCCCTCCCTCCCTTGTTCTGGGCAGATTCTGAGCCCCTGACTTGTTTTAAATCACATTAGGTAAAGCTCCACCCTGTCTCACCCTTCACTTGTTTATCAGAGAGTACACTGTGTGGCCAGGTGCTCTAAATCATTCCTTAAAAATAGTATATATATATATAAAACTGGATAGATATTGCTCTCATTAAAGTTATTTCAAATTTGTGTATTTGGTACTCCTGACATTTCCTATAAGCACCTCTCTCTTAAAAAGTCAGTGTACATGTGAGATTGGAATGTAGCTTCATATTTGTGTCAGCTTCCTTAAATTTAAGTAAGGATGAATTTTTGCACAGCTCTCCCTATCACAGGCTTGATAGGCCTTTCATTAGAGTCTTTTCTTTGTCTGCATTCTTTTATGCACCTTTAGAAGATATGTTTCAAAAATAATGCACAGAGTTCTGTTCTGCTGTTTGAGTCTTATTTTCAGAAATAAGTTAATAAATACAGTAATTTTCTTGCATTAAAATCCTGTCATTACTTAAACATAATTAATTTCAAGATGCTTTGTATATAAGTGAGTAATTTGTCCCCAAGTGTTTGATATAAGCTGAACAGCCTTCAGAATTTAACTGAAGAAAATAATTTTTATCAGGAACTTTTGGTTTTTACATATGAAAATAATGTTCACTTATGAGAATACCAGACAAGTTTGGAATATTCCCAAGGCACAATTGGAAAATCAACAACTCCACATTGGGACTGTTAAAGCATATCATGTTTCACTGGTTGGGGAGGGTTTCTTTGCACACAGTATTTAATTTCTATTTGTTTTTAAGATAATTTGCTTTCTTGCAGAATGCAGGGACATTCTGCTTCCTGTGATTATAAAAGAGCTGAGGGAATTACTGGAACAGAAGGAGGATCAGCAGCTCCAGGTCCAGGAGAGGAAGTACTGTGTTGAATTACTTCATAGCATCCTGGAGGTTCTGAGCTGTCAAGACCCTGTAAGTATTGATGATGATGTAGAGAGCCCAGGTCTGTAGAAAGCCTGAGCTGATTAGGAAGTAAATTATTGATGATGATTAATCTCTTTCAAAGATTTAGTACCAGTCAGTGGCAAATCGAACTTTTCTCCCATTTTTCATAAACTTAAACCAAAGGGCAACTGAGGTATTAAAGATGAATCCTGATTCCTGAGTAACCTGATCCAGCTGAAGATGTCCTGCTCATTTCAGGTGGTTGGACTACATGATTCCAACCACAGCTTTTCAATTATTCTATAATTATTTTAATTATACAGAATAAAATTCAAGTTTCATCTTGCTCTCCTCATAAAACCCCCTGTAGTTTCTGAAAAAAGTGCTTTTCACTGTACCAATGTTGTAGGATATGGTTCCTGCTTTCAGCAATGTCTGGGTAAAACAGATTACTCTTTACTATATTTCACTTGGACACTGTAGTTTCTTTATCAGATTTCTGAAATTTTGGAAACCTGAAATTTTCATCTGGGTGGTTCTTTTTTTTTCCTCGTTTGAGGGAATGTTGAATTGACTTTCTAGTCCCTCACTTTTTAATGAGCAGTAGGTTATTCAATGAAGCTTCTCAATAAGTGGAGGAATTTATTCTGAGAAAACATCACAATTAATTACATTAAGATGTAATTTCCTTAACCTGTGAATATGTGCTGGCTTTTCCTCAACTATAGTTTTCTAATACATGTGTTCAAACTTTGCAGACTTTGGATTAAGGCAAGTTGTCATTTTAGGGATTTTTTCTCCATGGCTCCTTTGATCATTTCCTAGTAAATGAAATCAGTACAGCATATATCTTAATTTCATAAAAATCTTTGATACTGCTGAGGCTTTTCAGTTTGCACAGGGCAATCTTTCCACGTGTGTTATGAGCTATTTGCCTCATTGGTTTAGACTTAAGCAGCTCAGGAGGGATTGATCCAAGGGGATACAAAAGAAATATTGGAACATTTGAATTTGAAATGTAATTCTTAAGACAAATGGTGAAAGCATGATAGGGCAAAAGTTTAAGTTATCATCTCATAAGGCTCTAATGCAAACCAGTTTTGTTACTGTATCATTTAAAGGTAAAAAACAATTGTAAAGCAAGATGGAGTAATACTTTCTCTGTGTGTACCACATAAATGAAGTTTATTTTTGAATTTAACAGTTGTCCATAGCAGCAGTTACTGACATAAAAAGGACTCATTAAAGCCTACTGAAAATATGGGTTGGTAGCTCATCTTTGTGTGAGTGAGAACATAATGCAGAACAGCAGAAGAATTGCTGAGAATTTAAAACACATGCATTAAAAATATATATATATTGACATTTGCTCAACAGAAGTGGCATTTCTACAATAGTTTCATTCAAGGAAGATAAACTGGAGACTCTCTATGAGATGTTCAGGTCAGTTATCTACAGATTGTGCTTGCAGTAAATACTGATGCATTTCTGATATAAGGAGAAAAGCCCCTTGGGGTAAGTTTAAATCCAACAGTGGTATCAGAACATGCTGAGCCCTCTAGAGGTATTATATTCCTAGGAAATTTTGTAGAATAGTTGGGATATCAACAAAAGAAGCAAATGCTTCTCTGCAGAAAGTCCAAACCCTGGCCTGCCCCTGGAAATACAACTGCTGCTCAGAGAAAATATGGATTTTAGAATATACTGAATATGTGTCATTAACTGTAACACTGGGCTTTGTAACCACAACAGCAAATGTCTGGCCATCACTCGTAGCCTTTTCCTTCCTTGACAGAGGAATCCATGGATTGTTATCTCATTTTTTTAACCAAACACTGATCCCGTTTCATTCTGAAAATCTTCTATTGAGATGACTTATCTGAAGGTGGAGAAAGGGGCAAATGAAGGGAACACAGCAGCATCCAAGGATCACACAGTCATTTGTCTGTAAGAGCCACTACAGATTTCTCTGGAGTGTAACACGTTTGTTTTCCAGCTAAAGTGAGGAATCTTGTTTCAAGGCTGTATTTGCCTTGCAGCAGTAAATACTTTGTAACCTGTAGGCAAGTGAAAGGGTTCACATATGGCCAAGTTGTTGTTTGGGCAGTGTCCTTCAGAATGCCTTTATTCAGTGTGGTCTAGATCCAGACAGTTGGTTTGGTAATTAACAAAATTGTTTCAGTTTGGATTACACTTGAACTCTAGGATGAATGCAGTTTTCTATTCAACAATTCATTTTCATTCTCTGCATTTCTTAGCCTTTTTCTAAGAAAATGGATGGTTTGACCTGCTGGAGGAGAAAGCTTCAGCCTTCAGTAGCAGAATCACGTTACAATATTAACAATACCCGTGTCTTGTCCCTATTTCTTCTGTTTTTTCCATCTCAGTAGAGAAACCTGGTTTCAAACTAGTATTCAAAACTTTTTGGAAACTGAACTTTGATATTTTTACATTGCGTTTATTCTGTGAATGTCACCAGAAATAGAATGAACACAGACGACAGGGAAGAAGAAACAGCAGTAGATGTTCTGTTTCATGTGGTGAAAATTTATACTCTGAGGTGATCTTTGAAGTTGTTAAAGAATTTTTGAAAAATGTGTTTTCTTTGTCAAAGGAAAGGATATTTTGGTATTACCAGCTCTGCTCTGCTGTCTTGCCTCACATTGTTTAGCGAGTGGGAACATGGAAATCATCGGATTCTTGTGTTCAAATGCTGTTTTCTTCAGCTGCTGCCTCACTGCTGGGTTCTGCAGGTAGCCAGCGTGTTGTTAAATTCCCTGGTTTGTGTAGTGTTTGTGTGTTTATTTTTATGACTAGACAATCACTGTTGGGCATCTCAGTGAGATGCTTAGGTTTGATTTTAAGATTCCTCTCCAACAAACAATTTTTGAATATAAATGGCATTGTTTTGACTTAATCATGTCTGAAATTAGCTTTGTAGATTGAGATTGTGCTTCAAGCACCTGTGAAATACAGTTAAATCTCAGAACTACATGTAAGTAATTGATGAAGGTCATGGTGAAATCAGTGATTTTTGTTTCTATTTTAATTAAATCACTTCCTTTTCCCCTCTTTCCGACACTTTGTTTCATGCAATCTGGCAGTCTTTCGTGAGGTGACTTTGTCTCTAATATGACACATATGCTATGTTTTAATATTTATTGAATCAGAACAATTTTTTTATTTTTGGTGCTTACAAAATCAAATGTAATGCTTTCTCTTGGAATCTACAGTGAAATCTTGGTTAAGACTAAAAGTGCAAGAGAGATGAAGAATCTTTTCCTGTTCTGTGCATTATCAGTAATTGGCAGCAGTTGCGTTTTAAGCTGTTTAACAAAAATAAGGCTGGAAGCATTTTAGAATCGTAAAGAAATTTTTAAAGCATTTCTCTAACTTACAGTGGATCTTAAGGTTTTAGCAAAAGAGAATTTCAAAGGAATGTAGTCAAGAATTCTGCATGTTCTTTCAGGGCAAATTACCTTAAGGTCTTTTGCAGTGACTTTTCAGCCAGAACAATGCAGGATTATGAGTTATAGTTTAAAAAAGAATTGTTATCCTTTTCTATGTGCCTTTATTTGTATGTGTGTCAGAGAAGGAATCCAAGTTACAGAACTGGGTGCACCAGAGAGTGAGCACACAGGATGTGGTTGGTGCAGAGCTCATTTCCTCTGTGGCTGCTCATTCAGTGTTGTGGTTCAGATTTGTGACCAGAACAGTGTTGAAAATGCAGCAATGAAATTTTAGTTATTGCTGAATTGTGCTTGCCTCCTGTGTTTCTCACAGTACCAAGGCCTCCTGTGTATCTCACTGAGCCCCACACTAGGGAGGAGAGGAGAGCTGGGTGAGAGTTTGGGACAGGGCAGGGCCAGCTGAAATGAACTGACAGAAGTGTTTCCAAGTGGGTGTCTCAAGTACAGGTTGTGTAATGTTGTAATCCTCAAGCAGCCATTCAGTGAGGCCCTGTTTGCCACTGTCCAAATAAATGAACACTCCACCAGAATCTGAAGCGCAGGGTTGACTCCGAATTCACAGAATTGCTTTTTCTGTCCCAATACTGTGGTAGTTTAAAATAGAAGACGAAAGCTAAATCAAACACTGTCTGATTTTGTCCCCCATGCAGATATTTCTGAAAGAGAGTGAAATTTTGTTTTGTTTGGATTTTCTATTCACTAATCTGTGTATCAATCTGTGCCATCCAGCCCAACAAGGAACCTGAAGGTGTTTGAGTTCTGTGAGAACACTCCCTCCTGCTGACCTGCCTACAGAGCATGAACTCTGCTTGTTCCATGCCTTGGCAAATCTTTTCAACAGGGAAGACAAAAATTCTTGATCACTATATTTAATTAAATGGAATAATACAATTAATGTTTTCCAAGGGAACATTTATATGTGATACAATAGTTAATTTAGCTCCTAAAAAAATCTTATGCTTAATCAGTGGAGTGGAGCCAAATGATGGTGGGTTTTCCCATGTCATCTTCGCGAAGAGAAATATGATCTCAAAAAGGACATGTTGCAGTTGGTTGTTAGACTATCTTCTGAAGCTAGAAGCTGTAAGATAAAAGCTGAAATTTCATATATTGAAATATATGAATGTGTGAGAATGGGTGAGAACAATTTTCTTTAATTTAGCAATGTCAGTATTGAATGCCTAATTGTTCCTTAGATTATAAAGAAGAAAGGGAGTCTCAGGTTCATAGAAAAACCATTTTATTTCATTTGCTAATATTTCACTGAAAATTCAAAGGTCTAGCGAAAAATAACCTTTGTGTGCTTGAGCATATGTAACAGTGTTTCCAGGAGAGGTTTGTGCTACTTGTGAATTAAGAATAGAGCTTATCTTTAATGCTGGAGTCAGGGCTAAATGTTAAAACTCATTATGCAATGTTCTGAACTGTTACTAATTATGGTATAGCACATACCGAAATGTGGATGAGAACATACATTATATGAGCCTTCATCTTTGAATTAAAAAAAAGGGAAACTAATGAATAAATTACATCCTTGTGCTAAGTGCTACTATATAGTTTATCAGTTTGAGCTGTTAATATTATTTTTTTAAATTATAGTGGTAAACAATGTTATAAAAACAACAAATGGGTCTTCTGTGCAGTCACTGTCAAATGTAGTTGTGTTATAAATATAGGACTGTACCAGAGAAAGAAATTTTAAAGAAGGAAACACCAAACAGAAATTATTCTGTGAATATATTGTTCATTTATAGAATATAACAACTTCTGAAATGCTGTGACAGGTGAGGAGATCAGCTTGTGTGAGGCATTGTCAAAGTATACAGGAAGACTACATGGTAGTAGTAAATAAATTGCCAGATGTGAGGAAGGTCCCTGTTTCAAGGTGTGTGCCCTGATCCAGAGCAATGAGAATAGGAGAAAGAAAAAGGAAAATACTTTGGCTGACACAGAGGAAAAACAGAACCTGAAACAGTTTCTCCTGGGATGGTACTGGGGCTCAGCTGCCTAAAGCATTATTGAGAACTCACCATGACTTCTGTGATTGTGGTGTTCTTTCCATGCTATCTCTGACATTAAATGAGGGTCTTGGTGTAAGCTAAATATCCTTTTCTACTAGAAATTTGTTTAGACTTTTTCTTTCCTGTTGCATGCTGGTTTCCCAAGTTGTCGAGTGATCAGAGTAAGGTCAGTGAAACTGATGAACAGAAGGTTGTTTCCACTTGCTCAGGGTTTTACAATAAGTAATCAAATGTCCTTCAGGCAACAAGAGCAGTACTTGGGCCAACCATGTCGAGTTTGTGCCCTCCCAGAGCAGCTCAAGTAAATGAAGACAACTTTCTCCTTTAATAACTCTGTATTTGTGACTGCCAGCTAAGAATGTTCCTGAGCTCCAGCCTGCCCTGAGAGCATGGACAGGTGTGGGGAGCTGTGAGAGAATTTGCCTCAAGTTCACTGTGCCAGAGTTAAGCTACAGAATGCTCAGTTAGGGGGAGAACAGGAGTCCTTTGAGTGAGAAATTGGAAGTGACTATTTGAAACAAAAAACAGTTGTGGAGTAGATTGGGCTGAAATTGGACTGAAACTGGACACAAGTAGTACACTGGAATTGTTGGAATTAAGGAGCAGTGCGAGCAAGAAGAATTAGTGTTGCTCTTTCAATAGGGCTGCTATATCTTACAGCTTGAACTGTCAAAATGGAAATAATTGGTTTCTTCTTACTTTTCAAAGAGATATGATTTTAATATCAAGACTCTCCTTTTTTCATTTACAGGCTTCAACTTATCACCATATTCAAGAAATAATGGTGCAGTTACTACGCACAGTGAACAGAACTGTTATTACAATGGGACGAGATCCATTAATTGTGAGTAATATTTTAATGCATTTTCAATGCTTTGAAACTCGTTTTATAGTTACCCTGGAAAAATGCAAATACAGCATGTGTGGAGTCCTTGTGAATTTTTTAATTTAAATTTTAAAATCTCAAGCTTTACTCTTTTTTTCTTTCAGCTGTGACACTGTAGTCACAGTCTTTTGAAGTGTAGTTGTAAGATTTGAACATTCTGTGAGAATAAATGATAAATAGAAAGCTAATTGATATTTGCAAAAAAAAGGATGCTTTACAAACCTGCATAAAGGACATGGTTTAAGACATTGAAATGAGTGTTTCTGCTAATCTAAAGTGAAATTGCCTGAGTAAAACTAAAAATAAATATCTGGGCATGTGCTGGCACTAAACACTCACCTGAGTTGGGTTTTTTTGTAGAAGTTCCATGATTTAAGAGTTCTATTCAAGGACAGCTTCTGCAATTTATTCAGATTTAAGTCCACATCTCCTGAGTACTCCTCTGCATTTAGACCATTTGTGAGAATGAAAGGAATTCATCAGGAATTTGGAGCTTGCCCTTTAGACTGTTTATTTTTGGGAAGATGGGCTTTAATGGTTTGTCTTAGGAGATTTAGCATCATTTACTTGATGATTTTGGGCCACAAGAGGTACACTGTGTGCCTTTTAAAATGTCCTGTGCTTCCCTGTTTATTTCTATTGGAAAATAACAGTTTTAGATCATTGCCAGCCAGAGCATGTGTGCCTCCTAATAATTAGGCTCCTAATAATTGAGGAGACTAATTGAGTTCCTCAGAGGAAATATTTGCCACTGGTTGCTTTGAACGCCCTGGTGGTACATCTGCAACTTTGACACATCTCTGTGGCTGTTTGTCTGAACTCCAAGCTGTTCGTGTGGAACCCTCGGGCTCATCCATGGTCACAACAGGAAATGGTTTGGAATGAAGACCAGTGACCCTTTCGCTTCTCTAGGGTGTTAGAAAATGTTCTCTGTACAAGGAAAGCATGATATTAGTGTTGTGCATGACCTAACCAGTCTATTAAGGAGTATTTCTGGACACCATAAAAAGGACATGAGAAAGCAAAACGAAGCTGTTTTAATCCTGCATTAAAAGATCCATTACAAAACCAGTAGGAAACAAGCTGGTTACAGTAAATTGAAATGGCTTGGAAAATCTGTTTCTTTTTTTTCCCCCTTCTCATCTACTGTAATTTCTTCAGCTGTTTTAATCTAAAAGGGCAAATTCAGTGTGAATTTTGAAATTAGGTTCTCTTGCTCTCTCTAATTATGTTCATGAGCACCTCTGCATATCTGTATATGGGGCATTTTAGAGGTTTTTCAAAGTGGAATTTCAATAATTTGTTATGTTTTCTACAGCTGAAGCAAAACTTAACAGAATAGCCTTTTACAAGCAAATAAATTGGTTTTAAGGAACAAAAGTCTTTTGTATTCAGAAAAAACTGGCAAAATAAGCTTTTTCCATGCTCTGCGTGATACTTTAGTACACCAAGGTAATTTTCAGGTTTGCTTTAACACTTTTGAGAGGGTCAAACTTGCTGTGAAAGCCTGAATGCTTGATATTTTAAAAATGAAGCAGATAGTCAAGAATTATGTCCTGGGGAATGCTTGGATGAGCTCAAGTTGCTGAAGGTGTGATGAATTCTGCAAGTACAGGTGGGACATGTGGAATTTCTGCAGCAGGATTGTGTAGCTGATGTAATGCAGGTATAAGTGACATTTCAAATGGGGCTAAATCTATCCCTTCCAGGAGGACAGAAGGTTATTCTTTAGATTTTAAATCTGTTACTGTGTTTATGAACATTGCAAGTATTTTTATTAACTTCTGCAGTGTAATTTACTGTAACTTGAAATTGCTGTGTAGAGTAATGCTAATAACTGATTTATACTGATAAGAACAATGGGTACAATTTATAAGGCCTGTAATTCCTTGCAAGTTTAAATGTCTGGCACCTGAAAGATAATTGGATTTGATATACCTGAGGGATTTTTCTGGTTTCTGACAGGGATAAGCAGGGTAATTTTCATATTCAGGTGTTCTTTTCACAATCTTCTAGCTTGTTGGCAGAACTCTGGGTTTGCAGTTGCCGGGATCTTTGCATGCTGTGATGCCACTTGAAGGGAAAGAGAAAGGGAAAGAGTGGGTTCTGCCTTGGGCTTAGTTGGTAAGTGCCTGCTGGGAGCTGTGTTCATGTAATTACTGAGAAGAGTCAGGCTCAGAAAGAAATAATCTCCCCAGGAGAAGGAGGTGGTTGTGGAAAGGTAATTTGGCTCTCTGCAGCTACTGCAGAGAAGGCTTAGTTAAATGGCACTCGCCTTCACTGTGGTGTTTTAGCAGCTGAAGGCTTTAAGAGCTGCTTGGTTGTTTTCACTCTTAAAACCTCACAAAACCTTGGCTGTTTGTAGTTGCAGAAGTGCTTCTACACTTTCATGAAGAGGGACAATTTTATTGTCTGAAACTGGCTAGTTAAGCTTTACCTTGAATACTTAATGAGATTTAGAGTTTTAGTTAAAGTGTGCATTGTCATGCAGTGAAGTCCTCCTATTGGAATTATAGAAGTCAAATTCATAAACCACGTAGAACACAGAAATACTCGTTTTCAGTCTTGGCTTGGTTAGGTAAATAGAAATATCATAAATCTACCACACGTACCTTAAGGTACCTTACTACTTCCAAACTTGATTTTGCTCACAATATCAGTTTAACAGGATGAAATAAGTGTAGCTATGCTACACAAAGATATTTTTGGAAAATATTTATATATGATATTTATATACGATATGCCAAAAAGAAATCTGTGAACTCTGTTAAGCAAAGCTATTCTGGAGCAGACAATGACCACAGAAACTATTTGCAGAGCTGCCATGTTTGGAGAGTTTGATATGTTCAATTATACTCATGGTCTAGCTAAAAGCTGCAGCTTTTGTGTTTGGTATTCAAATTGACATCCTTGCTCTGGCTGGAATTGCTGCAGAATGATTCCATGACATGCCTGTTAGCTTTCCATTCAGTTTTCTTTTCCCAGAGAACAGCTGTTTCTTTCCTTTGTAATCTGAATGTTGTTTATTATTAATTGACTCCTGAAACCTAATAAAAATATCTCATTTTATTGCAAAAGATAACATCACATTTAAATGGCCTAGAAATATACAAAACATACATTGGAGCTCGAGTGTTACTAGGAAGATGTTGTGTGTCTGTGCTGGCAGGATTATTAAAGTGCACAGAACCGTCAGAAGCCCGACATGAGCTGCTGTTACAGGAGACAAATCAGTATTTTATGCATACAGTTTTAATTTCTAAAGAAAGTTCATTTGACTCCATAAAACAACAATCTCAAATACAGTAATTTTGGAATATACTGCGTTCTGTGCAATGTTTTATATATAACATATATCATTTTAATATTTATTTCTCAGAAGCCTGCAATATTTTTATAATCAAGTGCTGTCAAGTAGCTGTGGTTTGGGTTTTTCAACAACTTATGGGGGGTTTGTGGGTTATTTTTCAATTTTATTTAAGGAAGTGTTTGTATTTCTAACATTTCTTTCCTTCTCTGAGCCATTCTTAGGGATTATGCTGTAATTTTGTAGACCAGAGAAGTTTTTTGTAGCCAGTACTTCTGTCTTCCAACAGTCTACCAGTTTCTACTGGTCTCCAATCTTCACACTCTAAATTGCGTAGTGTGTATCTAGTACTTTTTCATTTCCTATAGGAATTAATAATTAATTACGAAACTATTTTTTAAAATATTAAACAATAAAAAACCCCAATGCTTTCGTATAGCCAAGATTCTCCAATTATGTGATACAAAGCCTTAAATTTTAATTATTTTATGTTGCTAAGACATGCACATTTTAAAATCTAAACAAAAAGCAGCTAAGCAGCGTTACTCTGTTTCTGCTCTTAGTGTATCCATGACTGACACCTCCCCACCACCACTTTTAGTGGGACAAAAGCGTTTTGTTCCAATGTTCTCTCTCCACTTTGATGTAAAAAACCTTTTGAGTGTCAAACTCTGTGGGAATGGCTGGGGGTAAAAACTCCCTGCAGCCTTCCTGAAGGAAAGTGCTTTGACAGCACTGGAATTCCCTATTTCCTGTCAAGGAAAGCAGATGCCTTGAAGGGGGTGAGTTTGCCAACTCTGGGCAGAGGAAAGGCTGAGAGAGAAGTGGATGTTCCTGCAAGGCTGAGCCTTGGGAACTTCCCCTGCTTCCCTGCTGCTCTGTCGGCCAAGGGCACAAAGAGAATTTCATATCCACACGTGGATGATGCAGACTTTACTGGCTGGAAGAGAAATCAAAAACCACCAACCCAGGAATGTGGAAAATAGAAGCTAATTGTGACTGGGAGATTAAGGATTTAAAATTATTTACAGTTCTGAATCCCATCAAGCTCAGACACCAAAATATGAAACCTGTAAGCACTTAAATCAGTGTATTTCACATTTGTATGAGTATTGGTGTTTCTTCAGGTCATAAGAAAGACTTAGAGCCTCACCTATAACTACCTTTGGTTGGACTTTCTTAAACTAAAAAGAGTATTTCTGTTTTGCATAGTTCTCCTGACCCCAGGAATTGATTGATGCTATGTGGTGAACCAGAGTGCTGTGGTTTGTTTAAATTAAATCATCTGGATCCTTTGAAAAGAAATTGAAGGCATCATATGCATTATGTGGGCAAACCCAAAATCATGTAGATTAAAATGAGCACTTTTTGTGCTTGTCAACAAAAAGAAAAGCAAAAATATTGCTTTCGTATCATAAATTATTAGAAATGGGTTCAATACAGAAAAAAAACCTTGCTGGTTTTACTAGTGTTAAAACTCTTGGTATTGCTTATTATTATGCTTTATCACAGGGGATATTGGTCTTAAAATGTTATTTTTATACACTAATAAATCATTCACTGCATCAGTTATAGAGACTAATGCAAAAAAAGAATGCAGTTGGCAGAGTAGCACAAGCAGTGCATGTACTTGAGTGTAACACAGTGATGTGTTCTCATGGAGTCATTTAATTCTTACCTTTTTTATAACCACAACCTATTATTGAAGAGCTTTTCTGTCTCACTAGAGGCATCTAAAAACATGTTAGTAAAAAGTTAATTTCCTTCTGAAAAGCCTATAAAACAACAACAGATTTGTCCTGTCATTTCTGTGCTAACTGAAGTTAACATGGAAATGGTTTTTAAGTGTCAGTCCTTTAGAATTTTGATAAATTAAGCCATGGCATATTGCATACTTTCTTCTAAAATGTTCATTTTATAAAGAAATTAGTTCATCCAGACAAAATTCTTCTGTGCAAAATTGTTTTTAATGTATTTTCAAATGTGGAATTAACCCTAAGTATTCAAGAAACACAGAAGTGTACAAAAAGTGTACAGACATTTTAAACTAACATTGCACAATTAATACAGGATGACTTAGAAAAATAAGATGCAGGGATTAATCTATGGAATACCCTGAACCAGGGCCACTTCTAAGAAAAGGTCTGCAGTACATTCCACTCAACTTGCTTTGGAAAACCTTTCCCCCCTGCCCCCCATATGAAAGGTGACCATGTTTTCATGAGTAAAATAATAGGATCACCAATCATAAATTGGGTTCCATTGGCACACCCTGTGCTAATGGGAACTTGAGTATTTTTGGAGGGAAGAAGTAGCTGCATTGACATTTGACAAAAATCTTTTCAGCATATATAATTTTTTGTATGTGTGTAATACAGATCAGTTCACTAAATATTATTTTTATGTTCAATTTTTTTACTATATATTAATTTACATCTTAAGGCAAAAAAAATATCTTGGGATATTTTGGTACAGCAAAACAGGTCTTAAATGGATAGACTGGGCAAATGATTCAGTAGGGACAGTAGCCAAAATAGTTACTCCTCTTTATTAAGCAATTGCTTGACAACCTCTGAGGGATCATCCCATTTTAGGCTTCCAGGTGTATGAAAGACATCAGCTCATGGGAGGGACACCCCAGGATGGCTGTGGCTGCAGCATGGGAGATGAGAGGCAATGGAAGCTGGATTCGTTCAATCTTTTAGAAGTGAAGACTTAGGAGAGAGGTCTCATTCTCCATGGAGTTTTTGCAGGTGTTCTTGGGCAGAGCAAGATGTAAGGGACACACATCAGGACACAGAAAATTCGTATTAGATGTAAGGATAAAACCCTGGAACAGCCTTCCCCAAGGAGCTGAGGATTCTTGTCTTTGGAGATGCTCAGAACTCAAATTCACTGAACTGGACCTTGCTTGAGCAGGGGTTTAAGACAAGAGTTATTGTGGCATTCTCTTGTTTTACAACTTCCCAATTCTTTCCAGAGAAGTCCATTAAATGACAGAAACTTCTAAATGGTGGCTTTTTATAATGAAGAAAGAAAAGGATAGAGTTAAAACTTAACCTGAAATTCTTCCATTTGTTGTTTGATATTAGATGACAGCAACAAAAATATTTCAGTGGGGGTGTGAAATAATTATAATTGTCTCCTTTGAGGAGAGATTTGTTTGAACAATTTAGGTTTCCCTGAATTTGTTCTTGATGATGTGGTTTATTCAAAGCTCAATGAAGTTTTTCCTTTTAGTCCGTGTTACTTTTAAATGGGAAATGAAGGCTGTGTGACATGCTTAGCTTTGTCTACCACTGTTTTTTAAAGTAGAGATTTAAACCTTGTTATTTTTGGAAAGTTGAAAAAAAAAGTCTTTACAAAGCATATGAAAGTGTCCTTGCAAAAAAATGAGAACTTCCTTTTGAAAGAACCAATTTCTTTTCTTGAAAATAGTATCTTCATGCACCTCTATTCAGTGAGCTGATTTAATTAAATTCAACTATTTTGATTTTTCAGATACTTTAAATATTCTTAACCTCTGTGATTTCATAATAGCACATTTTCAGGTGTGTGCTCTCAAGCTGTTTCTGTTTTAGTGTCTTTTGAAATGTGAAAGGATGCATGAAGAACTCAAATCCACCAGAAGCATTTTCTTTTCACCTTTTTTGTTTTTCTCCTTAACTCCTTTTTTTCGGGAGCTGGAGGATCAGGTGCTGGCTTCTGAGGTGAAGCTGAAGCTGGATTCTGCTCTGCATTGTCCAGTGTTTTCAAAATTTGATGAAATCTTCCTTCTTGTTGTCTGAAGTCATATTCTACACTATGGGAAAAATGGAGAGACGTTTGCTAGTAAGTGAGAAGTTCCCCCTTTAAAGAACACATCAAAGGCTGCTTCCCTCATCAGAATAACTTTGTGTTATTCAATGATACAGCCTGGGGTAAACACAAGAGGTTTAGGGGTTGCTCCTTTGAAAATAAATTCACCCTTCTGAGTGAAAATTTTGCCTCATGTGAGTTAAGAACTCCAACATTGTGCCCAAGGCGATGGGATAAAAATGAAAATGTACAAGGATAACCTTTCAATACATTTTATTCAAAGGTCAAATTTTGATCCCATAATCTAATGTAATCTAATCATATGACATGATCTATCATATGATCATAATTAAAAACTCTCACATGCTTAACTTTGTTAAATGTGAGTGTCTCCCACTAGGAAACAGGCTAGGAACAAAAAGATGAAATTAAGGCAATATGTAAGTCTTTGAGATAAGTGGTGTTAGTTAAGAGGAAAGTAGAACTCATTTCCTCAGTTGAAAGCCCTAATTATTATTGATGTCAAACCAGAGCCAAGAGGTTAATTAGATAACAGCAGATGAGTGCATAGAAAGAAATGTAAGGTTCAAAAGAGTCGGTGTGGACAGGAGTTAAGCAGTATTGTGTGTATTTTCCTTATTTCAATTATCTTTTCTGGGCAGGACAGGGAGTTGTATCAGCTGTGTCTGCTGTGAAAGTTTTAGGGGAGAGTGGAAAGGTTGTATTTGCCATGATGGGAGGCAAAGAGCATTATTTAAAGGGGTTGGGATGTCACTTCAAGGCCCTGAAACTGATTTTGGCACTGATCAGAAGACATTTGTAGTTAGTAAATGTGCAAATCTTCAAAACTTTTAAATTTCATTTTTATATAAAATCCATAAACATCATTAAATACTATGTTAAAAGTAACTGGAAGGTCCTTTCCCTTAATTCACATGTCTTGGGATTTTTAATGAAATAATATATATAATGTAATAACCAACAATATAATTTTAAAAAGCAAGAATATTATTTTCATTTAGAAAAGAGTAGAAGGATCTCTTGAACAAGAAGCAATGCATAATAAATATGAAAAGAGCAGAAGGAAGTGATATAAAATCAGTGCCTCTTGCATTTTATCAGCTTATTACTAAAACTGCAACTTAATACCTTTCAATATTCACAGACCAAGGGCTCTGGAGAATGAAATGTTTGGTTTATAGAATATATAAGAATAGTATCTGCTCATGTTCCTTTTCTCCACTCTGCTTCAGAGTTTTTAATTTAATGTTGGAGATACCATCTCCAGAGGCAAGAGGTCAATTCAGTCTTCATTTAATACTGCCCATGATAACTGGGTTTGATTGCTACTTGCATTTGTTTATTGCAATACAAACGTTTCTATTACACCACCTAGATGGAAAATCCCAAGCCTGGAATCCCTGGTGGGTAGTTAATAAAGCCAAATTTACAGTCACTGTTAGGCTGAAAAGCTCTTTATTACTTTAGTGATCAGTGTAATCCACACGGGGATTTCTGTGAGATTAGTGCATTGTTTGACTCAGGGACTGTGTGTGATGAAATGGTTCAGTGACAGCAACCCAGCACTCTGCATGGGCAGGCTTTGCATCAGTGAGAAGTGAGGTTCTTTAAGAGCAGGAAAACTGGGAGCAAGATGAAACCCTTGATTTTATCATCACAATTGTGATGCTATCTTAGGGGAAAATACTTGCACGGACATTTCAAGCCACACAGAACACAGGAATTGCTTGTGTTTGTCTGGAGCAAACACTGACAACAATTGCTTCTTTCAGAATGTTGTCTAATGAACTTCAAATATTAGTCACTCAGAATACCTTGCTCATAACCACATCTTGTGGAACACGTCTGTAAATCAGAAAATATTGTTCCCTTACTTTTTCCTCTTTGTCTCTTAAACATAGAAATGTTTTAGAGCACCTGTGTTCTGTACATGTTCTATTAATCATTGCAGGGTGAGCCTCCAGGCACCATTATTGTTGCAAACTACCTGGTAAATCAAAAAGGGCCCTGAATGTTTTTTTACTTCCTCTGTTCCTTCTTTTGAATGGTTGTGCTTGTTGTTCAAGATCTATCCTGCACTGAAACCATGTAAACTCAAAAACACTGGGTATTTTTCCTGAAGAGAGAAGGCATCTGTGGTCAAGGGTGGTCTGTATACAAATTCTAGGGAGTGATCAAGTCATGTCTAGTCCCATAAAACACACAGAGATTGTTTGTTCAGAGACTATAATCAAGTAAAGGAAATTTTTTTTTTTTTTAATGGATGCACTCTGTGCTCTTGGAGAAGTCTTCCCACAGTATCCAGGGGGCTGTGAAGAAGACCAACAGCTTCGTCTCAGAGGAGTTGTGGCATTTAATTGCTTGAAAATTTCATTACCATAGGTTTAGGACATCAGTGTGGGACTGAGTTGCATGTTGAGCAATAGGTTCCAGTGCTGTTTATTAAGCTCTTTACTAAATTTGCTTCATGCAGAACATGTAGTGTGAAAAACACTTCCATGTGAGTATTTTCTATTAATTAGTTCCATTAAAAAATTAAAGTCATAGTGATTACAAACTGTTGAAGATAATGGTCTGCCATATTCTTTGAAATTAAGGAAAAGGTTTCAGTCTCAAAGAGAAATTCTCTTACCCTATATTTTTGTAAATGCAATCAAGTAACCCAGAATGTGGGTTTTCTGCCTCATAACTGAATATGCAGAGATTAGATAATGCCTTTATAAATTCCCTTGCAGTGCAGTCCAAGCAAACTTTATACCTGCTGGCTTTGGGGTTGATGTCTGGACATCTGAAGGCTCTTCCAGTGTGTTTGGACAGACATTTGGAACAGTACAGCTCCCAGAACAGGGTCCTGCAAAGCTTTCTGGACATAAGAGTTTAACATAAACTGCACTTTAAATCTGAAGTAGCTTACACTCAAATTGCACTCTCTGAAATAAACAACTGAGGTGAAAAGTGTGGGAATTTTGGGGTTGTTTTGCATGTTAACATGAAATGTAGCTGTAGCTCACTGGCATTCAGAGAACTGAGAGATCGTTTTCCAAGATCTAAAATTATTACAGAAACCCTAGCTTTTAAAATGTATCACAGAGGAATTTCATCATCAGAAATGGCTTCACAGGTTTTCAGATCATGCCAGTAATAACCCTGTGAAACTTTAGAGGGAAGTTTCTGTTTGAATTCTCCCAAGCCCAGTCCCCCTTCCTTTCAGCTGACACCACTGTGAATTGTTTTGTGCTTGGGGAACAGACCAAGCACCTCATACAAACCCCTTGGTCCTTTCTTAAAAACTGGGTTAGCTGCAATTGACATATTTTATAGATGTGAGCAAAACAGTTTTGTGCAACTGGGGAGATGTCCAGGCAGGAAAGATCTGAGTGAGGTACCTGTAGATGATGCACGCCGTGTTCTGACAGGTGCTGCAGTTGTTGAGGTCCTGCCCAGTGTGGTAGAAGTTACGCCTGAAACAGAGAGCAGTTCATCAGATGTGGGCTTATAGGTAATAACAGAGCTCTGAATCTTTTATGAACAAAGGCCATTCTGGTCACCACTTCTGTTAGCCCTACTAGAAAATTCTAAGTTGGAAGTTTTCTTTAAAAACACACAAAACTCATGAGCCTTGTCTTGCACCTTTCTGCCCTCATGCTGTTAAGAGTTCTGGTTGGTTCTTGCATGAATACTTGTTATGAAAACTCTTAGACACAGGACTGCTTATAACAAACACACTTTCAAGTATTTGAAAATTCATGCAATTTGCTGAATCAGTCTGATCTCTGTCGTTATGCTTTCCAGTCTTCCCTTTTTCCTTATTTGAGAATAACCATGTCAGATTTTTACTGCTAATAAGTTACAACTTTGTAGTGTTGAGAAAACAAGAAAAATTACTTTTCATGCTTAATGTCACCTAGAGCTGAAATATTTTTATGACAGAAAAATCTGCATTAGAAACAGGTTGAGATTGGTGGCTTTTTATGTCTGAGGGAAGTGTAACACTTATATTTAACAAGTTTTGTTTGAATTAGGGGACATCAGTTGGTACCAAAATAATTTTCTGATAGTTTTGGGAAAAATGGGAATTCTTCATGTGCACTGTTGTGCTACCAATGCAAGAGCTTGGAACATTCAGTGTGATATGAATCTGCCAAGGTGGATTGAAGCTTCTCATTGAATCTCAGAGCCATGCTTCAAGATATTAGGCTTTTTTTTTCTTTTCAGCCATGTGGTAAGTGAACAGAAATGGATTATAAATATTTCTGGATAATCTGACCGTGCTTCACTGCAAATTAGTCTTTGCTATGGGCAGATTTGCAAGTGTAATTGAAACTTAAGTTGTCCCCTAGAGAACTGCATGCAGGGGAGAAGGAGTGGGTGCTCTTTTCTGTCACTTCCTAAGGAATCACAGGCAGGTGGTGTCTGGATGAAGATCACAACAGAGAAATGACTGCTTCAGCTTGAGACACACTTGGATCCCTGCCTTGAATCTTGCCTCTCACCTGAATTTTGGGGGTTTGGAGTGCTGTAAATGTTTTTTGCATTTTTGCTGTTAGTCTGTCTGTGTGGATTTTGTCTCTTGTGTTTAGGCTATTACAAATTTGGTGGTAGAAAATCACATGGAACAAGCCTCTAAGGGAGGGTAGCTGGAGCTGAATTATATGGGGAAAGTGTTATATAGAATAAGAATGTATGTGGGCAGAGTGGAAGCTGATAGAAGTATTTTCATGCTAACAGCCAGATGAACATTACTGGTTAACATTTCCAGATGTAAAAGGTAATATGTAGGGAGTAAAATCACATGCTAACTTGATTTATGTTATTTTAAACTTTTTAATGAGTGTAAATTCTTATTTGAATTGTGGCAAGTTGGAAAGCTATTCAGCAGAAATACAAGCTAACTCCAATTCCAAGCTAAAATACTTGGAAAAAGAAAAAAAAATCTTAAAAAAAATTTTAAAATTTTTTTTCCTTCAGAAGTTGTAAAAAAATTGAGGTATCTGAAGTTGTGGCCTGCATTAGTTCTGTCCTGAGAGTTTTGCCCACAAATGGGAACAAGTGCAAAGCCCTGATGTTGAGGGATGTGAGCATGGCAGAATTGTGCTCTGGGCTCTTTCTGCAACTGCACATACACAAAACCCTCAGTGCAGCCTTCTTGTTGTGTGTTTGCACAGTTTTTGGAAATATGGAATATTACCTGATTTGGTCACTGTTGTAATCAGTAAATACAACTCATACACATGATCTCATTTCAATATTAAGAGTGCAGTTTTGCACGCATAATTGATTTATCTACATGCATGAGATGCCTGTGCTAAAAACTAAATTTATGGTAGCATAGTCTCTTCATGTGCTTTTTTCTTTAGAAAATTAAATGGAACCGTTACTCCCTTGACTTATTTCTGAGTTTTTCAAAGATAGATTGTTTGATGGATACTGCTTTACAACAAAACAACTTTAAAGTGTGTACTAGATGCAATTACTGTAAGTAAAAAATGCTGTTGATAGTTTGGAAAGCTCAATTAGGATATTCTAAAGCCTGTTTTGAGCATAAAAATATTTAAAATTCTATTTTAACTTTGTCCAATCTTTAGATGTTAGTTGTATTTATGACATTATTATTATTATTTATAATGCATAATAATGCATGAATACTGCTTGCAGTGTTGGCACAGTCTCTGTGTCACCATACTGACAAAAAATACAGGGTTTTTTTCACATTGTTATGGGAGTGCAGAAGGGAACCACTCTGAAACCTGAGAGTCTGAAGTGAGTTCTTGCTGAGAGCCTTCACATGCTCTGTCCTTGGTTCTCAGTCCAGCACTCTGTGTGTCCCTGACCTTGCAGTGCTTTGAACACCTTGAATCTAAATGAAACAGGGAGTTGTTAAGCTGGGTCTTGCACTGGATTCTGTAAAGGCACTGTCAGCTAAAGCCAAGCTACGAAGGGACCTGACTCTCTGCTGAGGCCTAAATACCACAAAAAGGGTGTAAGACACATTTCTGCAAACTCATCTTTAAATATCAGAAGAGCTGTGTTTTTCAGTAGCAAAGGTTAAAAGAATGCTAACATCTACTTTACACTTCTGATGAATTGCTAATATTAAAAATGAACCATACCCTTCACTGAGGGCTCTGGATTTTTCCAGGTCTTGGATTACATTCAAAAGGACTTTAATCTTCTCCTGGTTTGACTGCAAGGATTCCTCCACAGTCTGCAGCCTGCCTTTCAGGGCACAAAGTTCGCCATGTGCCAAGTGCATTTGATTTATTTCCTTAATCTCTTTGTTGCTTTGCGGGTTTATTTCATTCCTTGGCAGAGCAGAATTTATGTGAAATCCTTCTAAACAGCTGTTACACTGGGATACATCTGACTGGGTGGAATTTTTCTCTGTTTCAGTGTTACATGGCAGACATGGTTTTGATGCATTTCTGCTGGTCAGTGACACTGTTGGGTCATCACCACTCGGTAACGTCACACAGCTGGAACCTGGCTTGTGCTCTCCTGCCTGCTGACAGTCTCTGAGGAAAAAAGGAGATGAGCTGTGGTTTGATGGGGGTGACGGTGGAGTAGTTTCCTTACTGCTGGCATCTTTACTGGCTCCAGGCGGCTCGGAGTTGCTTTTCTGCACTTCGCCAGCAGCAGAGTGGGGGTTACATTCACTGCAGTTGGTAGAATTGCTTAGGCAAGGCTCTGCTCTTTCAGAATCAGATGACAGTGTGCTGTTTTCATGACTTTCGTTGCTGTTGATGATGGTAGAAGAATGCAGTGAATTACTCAATGTTGTGGTTGTGTCTGGGGCATCCAGGGGAAAGTTTCTGTCTTGTGGAAAACTCACATGAATGTATTCAGGCACCTGTGTAGACGCAGTTGTCTTGTCTGACACTGAGAAATCATCTGAGTACCTTGGCCCATTGCTTTGTGCTTTTGATGACTTTTGACCCGAGCCCACCTCCCTATTCTTGCATCCATCCTCCAAGTGGTTACTTATCCTCAGGTAGCAGAGCTCTGAGGACAAAATGTCTGGTTCACAAGGATTGCCATTTACCTGGATGGAGTTTGCAGGCTCTGCTGGCATTTCTGTCAGAGATTTGCTTACTGTCAGCTTCTTCCTTTTAAAAACTGGGAAGTGTTTCCTGAGGCTGGGAGAAGTTTGTATGGCAATATTCCGAAGCCCCTTCTGAGCCCTTGGAAAAGTTGGAGACTGAGTTAGCAAAAAATTATGATCCCTAAATATTTCTGTTTTTCCAGTTATGAGTGCTCGGGCAGGATTAGCTTCCAGCTCTGCCTTAGTGCTGACACCATCATCCTTGAACCGAACCTGCTGGGATTTGGTCCTGCGGTGCTGGGGATGTCTCATAAAATCTGCCGAGTCCAGGCTGTTCCTTTTCAGTAGCACTGGTCGCATTTTCAGGTCTTGCTGAGCCATTGAATCACAATTTAAAGTCTGTAAGTAACGTGTTTCTTTGCGACCCATTTCATTGGACATCTGACCTGTATATTAATGTTGTTCCTAAGACACAAATTAACAGCTTACTCCTGGAGCTTATCATTCTTCTCCTTGTTATTATGTATATTTTCAACTGGCATGTTCTCTTTAGGGTTCCTCTTTCAAATTTAATTGCTGATTAGACCAAAAACTAAGATATATTAAATATAAAATTTAAGGAAAGATTTCTTGTAGCTCAGAAATGCAGAAACCCTTCTACTTGCAGCTAACATGGTCTTTGTATTACAAAATTGCAACAGGCTATGTCAGTTAACTAATTTAAAGGTAAAGTTGAGTCTATGGCTTTCCTGGTGGCTCTCATTTGACAGCAGCTCTCCATTAGGAATCCAGCTTTTTTTTTCTTTTTTTTTTTTTTTTTTCTTTTTTTTTCTTTTTTTTTTTCTTTTTTTTTCTGATGGACCAGTCACATGTGTTTTATTTGCATGTTGTCTAAACAAGCATAACTTCTGGGGGCATTTTCATTTCTGATGCATAGTTGTACTGATACAATATACCTATTAATACCAAACTGAATTGCTTTCTTTAGAGATAGTTTTTCTTCCTCAGCCATCTTTTTAATGTCCAGTTGAAACCAATCTTTCCAAACAGATGAGGAAAATGTCACCACTTATGACCACGGTAAAATGCTGCATCCAGTGGCGTTCAGTGAGAAGTTATTGATGTGTAGTTGCTGCTGCTGTTTTTGCAAACACAAGGCAGATCATATCCAAGGGCTTGCCTCAGTTCTATAAACAGGACAGAGGTCCAGGCTGAATGACCAGAAAAAGCAGAAAAGCAGAAAGCATTTCCTGCAAATAAAAAGACAACAGTTGTAGCTGAGCAAACTGGCAAATGGTGTGATTCTCTTCTGCTGTCTCCTAGGAACTTCCCATCATCACTGCCTCTGTAACTTTGGCAATGAGACACTTGTACAGAAACTGAAAAATGTGTTAGAATTTTGAAGTGGCTTAAGTTTTTTTCATACAAAATACAATGCTCAAAAAAAATGGATGTATACATTTATATACCACAGATACAAAATAGTGTAAGCCTGAATCTGGTCCCAAATGCAGATCTTAAAACTTAGGCAGTCAGATTTGAAAATGGGCATTAAATCCTGTTATGGATGAAATATTCAAAACTGAACAGTACAAATATGAGTTCTTAATTTAGAGGCAAGTGAGGTTTGAACAAAACTCAGGGGTGTTTTTCTTTTTAAAGTTTTTAATTTTTGAGTGTTCAGATTTGAGTACAAGACTGCAGCTAAATTCCTAGCACAGTGTTAATTTACTAATCCTGTTCCCTTTTAATTCACTGGTCATTTCATTAGCCTTACTACTTCCATTAGCTCAGAACCCTTTATTTAAGCATTGCACAGATTTTACCATATTTAATTTACAAGAATTGAGGAGATGGGTGCAGTGGGAAAGATCTTGTTACAGAATATAGCAAACTGTTATACAGCATCATGTAACCTTTAGGCACTGTAATATAATTTAAGCAAAGTAATAATGTGATATTACTCTATTATAAAGCTTTAGAAGAAAATGAGTGTTGGGTTCTTTCACTGCAGAGGGAAATGTCATATAAGATATTGAGGAAATAAATAAGTGCATTAATACCAAATTGTACTTTTGTGATATGCATGAAGTCATGGAAATGTCTGTGCTGATTGTGCACTGGGAACAAGAATCACAGTAAACAAGTCCAACAGTTTCTGCAAACAACATTCCAGTGCCAAGTTCTGAGTTCTCATTTCATCCACTAATTACCAGAGACCTTTTACGGTTTTGTTTGAGAATTTGTCCAAATACTGCAGTAGCATTCTCCCCATCACAGCTGCTGTGCTCCAGGCAGATGTACTACTTTAAAAGTTATACTTACTTGCCCAATTAAATTCCAAAAGAAGCTTTAGAAAGTTAATCCTTTGTGTTTTAAATAAAAGTAAAAAGCCCTTAAGGGTTTTATGAGAGCTCTCTTCTTTGGCTGTAGAGGCATTTGAGCTACATTCCTGCATTCTTAATTTGAAAATTGTTATTATAACTCTGTTGATTTTTAGCTACCTTGTCATCCAATACTCAGGCTTTACTATGAATTGTAATAAACATATTGGTGCTGTTGTTTATATTAAATCAGGTTGAAAGAAAAAAAATACATAGCTAGGAATGTTCAAATATTTGGATTGAAAACCCAGACCGGTGAATTTCAATGAGTTATAGGTGTCTGTGCTTGAGTTAACAAATCAGTGCAACATTGCCAATTACTAAGTTTAAATAACATTTTCCTTTGCCCAGCATCTAATTCTTCATTCTTTCCTGACACAGCAATTTAAAGTTCTTGGTTTTAGTCATTATTTGACATTGACCGAAGTAAGAAAAATCCTAAGGATCCATTTCATAGAAATGCTTTGAATTCATTAATTTAATTTATTTCACTTGTGAAGAAAAGATTAAGTCAGTTTTAAATTAATGTCTTGTAGTAATAGTAACAGTTTTAGTAGAAGAAATTTACTGGGGTTTAATGTTCCATGACCTTACATTCAGCTCTGCAGCCTCTTCCTGCCCATCCCTTTCCTGGGCACTACCTGCTCCAGGAACTCAGGAGTTTGTCCCAGTCTCCCCATCCCCTGTTGGATAAATGGCCTGCGAGGTACTGGATGGTTCATGTCATTTTTAAGTGATGCACATTCCGTGCTCCTCATTCCAAAGTTTGAAGGCTGTGAATCTCACTGATGTTGTTGCATTTATTTCTTTTTGCTCTTTGCCTTGGCTGATATTGCTAAAGAAAGTCTTGACTCTTAAGGTCTCTGTGTGCTTTGCACACACAGTTCCTAGTGGTGGTAGTTACTCTTCAGTGTAAACTTATCCTTGCTCCACTACAATTGTATCCCAGGGGGTAACAAGTGAACCCCCCCTAAAAAACCCTCAAGCGCAAAGCCTGTCCCCTCCAACAGCCATAGAACTGCTTTGCCAACCTGCAGATTGTGGATTTCAGTTCTTAGAAATGCACTCACAGCTCAGTCAGACTGCCAGGCAGAGGAAGTTTGACAAGAAGACAGGCTTTTTTAATATAATTTTTCTTCCATCTTTCCTGCCACTGTCTTCCCAATTTCTTCAAGAGAGTCAAACATGTTTTTTTTGTTTGTATTTCAGTTTAATGGCTGAAGCTGTGGGTAAACAAGTGCAGAGGGGGAGGACCAATGGAGATTACAGGGAATTCAATGGAGTGAAAAACCATGCAGCAACAGACTGAGGATTTTGGATGAATGAAGATGTGTGAGAGTGGTGGTTCTGGGGGTTTTCTGCAGTTTGTGGCAAAAGTTACTTATTTCACATGGTTTTCCAACTCTTTCAGCTGCAGTTGGACACCTTAACTTTTCATTTGACAAGTCTGTTCAAAACAAAAATGTTTTTCTTATGGTAAAATGGTGACATGTATTTTAGAATTTTGTTTTTCCCATATGCATGTTTTAAAAACAATATTTCTGGAAACTAAATGTTTGGACAGAACCTTTTCAATAAATAAAGGAACTAGGTAGAAGTTTGTGGGGGCTTTCAACAGGAAGATGATGAATGTAATTTGCCTTCCACTTTTGAGCATCCACACTTTAAATTTCCTGATTCACTCAGTGGGAGAGGGTTGGAACAAGGTGATCTTTAAGGTCCCGTCCAAAATAAACTGTTCTGATTCTGTGGCAGGTGACAGCTGTAATAACTGTAAGATAATGTATTCAGACTTGGAGTTTTCTGTCATATCTGATTTGTGGTTTGTCCTGTAGAATACAGATTTTCTATGGTGTACATTTGATGGACTTTTCAGTTTAGAGATGCAGCTTGCTGTATTTAATTATGGTTTGTGTTTGATAAGAAGCTGTTTTCTAGGTGGGGGATTCTCAGGTTCTAAGAAATTTGTGATTATCACTTTCTCTTCATGTTGCAAATCTTTCCAGGGCTCCTAAACTCCTGCTGGGATCAGAGGCTGAATGTGGGGGCTGTTGTGAACTGTGTGCTTGTCGGTGGCTGCAAACAGCTTGGCCACAGCAGAGCTCTCCTTCTATGCAGGTTCATTTTTCAAAACAAAAAAATAATATCTGAAATGCAACTTTTTCAGTTAACAAGTCCCAATTAAGGCTTTGAGTGAGTTGGTTTGGTTGTTGCTTTTCTCCACCTCCTTTTTCTGTCTCCATCAGAAACTTCAGCAATAGCTGTTGGCCAAGCTGCTTAATTTAGTCATAGCTCTTCTTTGCATAAAAGTCATGTTGGATTTTTCCCTCAAAATAATGAGAGATGTTGAGGATAAGTTTAGATATGCTTCTTAAATCCCTGGAGACTGCAGAGGAACATATATCACCAGCTAGCACTGAGAGTTAGAGATGGATTTGAAACCATTGGAATTGGATGATGCTGAAAATTGCCTCTTTTTCCTGTCCTTCTTTCTTGCAGAGGGAAATGGATGGGAATGTGCTCTGAACCCCAGAGGAACTGCATGCAAGGAGGCCTCTGAAGGGAATATTTTCAGATTAAAATGGGTGACGGATGCAGAGCCTATAAAGTAGAAACAGTCCCCCAGAAGTGCAAATTTGCAGCTTGTTGTGATACACAGGAAAAGCTGGCAGGGAACAGGAAAGATGAAACTGCTGAGAGAGATTTTTAAATGGCTTCTGTGCACAGGGGCCTGTTGTTGATCACAACAAGGAGTCTTATTGCTTTGGGTCCTACAGAATAAAGCACAAAGCTATTTATGAAAGTAAATGTGTTTATTATGAGAGATAGAGTAATTTGTGGAATATCGTTTTGTACCTGGAGTTTTCTCCAGTGCACAGCTTGTCTAGTGTAATATTCTTCTATTTCTTGCTCTAATTGGGCAGTACACAGAATATCTGTTTCTGTCGGTGTGCATGGCCACAGAGGAGTTCTCTGGATGTTCCTGGATATGCTCAGTTTTTTCCCTACAGCTGTGATTTGGTAATGCTGAAGGAACTTTGCTTGAGCAAAAAGGACTGAAGAAGGCAAGAACTTTTTTACAAATCCTGCTGGTGGGTTTTGTGAGCCACCTCCAGGTGGGATCAAGGTGACTGGAGAACAGGATCTAACAGAGATGAGGAATACAGGGTAGAATGGAAGCTTCTGTTCTCAGAAAGGAAACATTTCACTGATGGAAGAGATTACAGGATTGTGTCTCTGATTAATTTTACAGAAAGAGCTGAAAATTACTTCAAGTTGGTGAGATTGGGTAGAGAAGATGATGTGATATTTACTGCAGCAGAAAATGGACTTAGCTAAGCAAGTTTTAGGGCTGAAACTTGAGTGTGGTTTGCCTCTGATTTGATTGAGATGATGCAGTGCCATTCCACACGAAGTGCTGAAGATGCACTAAGAGATAAATCCATGATGATCTTATTTCTGAAATGACTTTCAGAACCATGGTACTTGAAATTCCTTTATTCTACTTTAACAAAAATAAATGTTCTTTTCCTTTGAAAAGATGATAGATTCCATTTGCTCTGTCAGAGAAAAAGTCTTCATGGATTAGAAAACATTTTTATCTCAGTATTTCTTCTGGACCATATGCTGGAAATTGTGCAAAGTTTAGTGTCAGGAGGTAAGATACAACTTATTCACTTAAAAGGGAAGCATTTCAGCCACATATTTATACACAGACGCAAGCTGGATTTTCTTTTCAGTGTTAGTTTGCAAAGATGAGTGTACTTAAAACAGAGAAATTTCTCTTGAAGAACTGCTTGAATGCCTACAGGGAGAGGGAAGTTATCCAATGTGACAGGCTGCTGGGTTGGAAAGTGTCCAAAGAGCTGCTTCACAGCACCAAATTTCAACGCTCTTCCTTGGATAAATCTTATCAGTTGAAAAAATATTGCTAAGTACTTGATGTTTGTATCAAAGTGTGCATGCATTTTACACTTTAGATTATTGTAGGTTTATATTCAGGCTTAATAAAATGTTAACAGAGCTATATGTAGATCTATAGGTTACCTGTGCATAGGCAAGTTTGCACCTAGGGCTGCTTTGCAGGCCTCAGCACTCGGTTAGAGACAGAGTAGTTCATAAAAATGACCTTTTGAACTTTCTCTTTGATTGTCAATTACATTGACTATGCCTGTTAAAACAGCAAAATTTACTATTTTTTCCCAAGTAGCAAACTTAAAAGCTGCATTTTCATGCTTCCTGTGTGAAAGGTTGCCACTGCCCAGCACCTTTCTCCAGTTGAGACACTGCTGCGAGGAAAACCACTTAAAACCAGTATAAAGTGCTTGCTAAAGACAGTGACTTCAACACAGGAGTTGTTTTCATCATTACAGTATTTATTAAATTCTAAAAAACAAGTTCTGAGTGCACGTGCTGCAGCCCCTTAGCTTTCAGTTGGTTTCTGGGGTTTTTTTTCCAATAAATTTATCACAAGATCAAAGATGACATGGCAAAGCTATATCCAGAAGTGTTTAGCAGTATGCTGTGCTGCGGCTGTGTGGAATGCCTTGTAAGCACTGCGTGTTCCCTCAGGATTCTTTAGGATCTCCAGATCTTCAGTATGTGGGAGTTGCAGTAAAAGTAAGGAGTCAACTGTTACTCTCACTTGTGTCACAAACTTGGGCATTTGGGGAAGCAGTGAGAGAATAAACCGTGCCAAGCTTTCACAGAAATACATTATCCCATGGCTTCTGTTCGCTGTGGAACTACCGAGACCTGGGTGGGAATGTTGGGCCAGCTCTCATTGGTAACAGAGCTGCAATTTAAAATTGCATCCCGAGGCTTTTTTACCTATGTTCCTCCAGACCAGTGAACAACATCAGGAATGTGAGTAAGTGGATATTTTGTGCTCCAGAGATGTATTTTGTGTATGCAGCTGAACACGCCTGGCTGAGCCTCTGCCCGGATGCCAGTTTGGAAAAACATTTTTGGTGCGAGGGAATTGAATTACAGCAGCTCAGACTGGGTTAGCAGCAACTGGCTGAGAGTAAGTGCAGGAGAGACTGGAACTGTGCTTATTGGCTTTGGCAGGGTGTGTGCAGAGACTGACACTTCCCACAGGCTCCCAAATTCTGGCACAAAAAGCTACAGGTGGAAGAGAAATGGAGGCTGGGCTCCAATGAGCTGGGGACTCCTCTGAGAAAATCTCTGAGCAGTTATGGCTCTTTTCAGTGTCAGAGGAAGCTTTTCTCAGGTTTTATCACTCTGCAATGTAGTCTGCTCAGTCACTCTGATGCCTTGGCACATCTCCTCTTTCAAAATGGAGCTTTGATGTCATTGGCAATAAGGTTTGTACTTCAGGTTCTTGAGTGAGTTCTGTTTCATCCTTTCCTTAACCTGTCAGGAGCCAGGATTGTCCATTCAGGAGGGGGATTGGCGAGGACTAGAGCAAAAGAGAAAACTCTGTTTATTTTGAGTCTCTGCTATAAGTAATTTTATCTCAAAATATACCAGACTGCTGATGTTGGAGAGTTCAGTCACATGTATTTTGAGCGGTTACAATGAAATAGAGGAGAATGATGTGATAAATCTTTGCATGTTTGTTCTCTTCTTCTGACTCTCCAGTTGCAAAATATATGTTTCATATCATCAACCGTGAAGGCATTAAGGAAATTCAAAGTTCAGATTTATAAGACTTACAAGTATTTGGCAAGAAAACAACTCTTGGTATCATGACTGCCTATTTAACAACTCAGTAGCTTCATAGCGATAGAATAATGGGAAGGGACAAAACAGGTATGCTTTACTTGTGTCTGGTCTGTTGTGCAATACCTTTCTTTAAATCCAGGAGAAAGGCAGCAGGTTTATTCTCTTTTATGAGACTTGCAAAGGTAGAGTTTTTAGAGTTGTGTTTTATTTCTGCTTCACCAACTCATCTGTAAGTCTCTATGACTTTATTCTGTCAATTTATACAGCACTTCTGCCCTGTATATTTAAACAATTTGCAGCTTAATGTTCTTTGTGAGGTGCACAGGTTATTATTATTATGCAGGGCAGATGCCTTTAAATTTGAATTGTAGCATCATTATTCCCTGACTACTTTTTCTAAAGGTAGAGAGAACTTGCTTTTGAAAAGCCTTGCTTTTTTGAGGAGAAGATTTGAAAGAAACCCACTTCAGTTAATTATTTATAGCCTGAAAAATAACCTGGCCTTACAATTGCTCTCCAAGCTTTGCACCACTCCCCATGTAAGGAGCACCAGGAAAATGAAAATTTCTCTGCAGCTCATGCTTTGACAGACTCACCCATTCTAAGTTACAGCATTATTGCCATGTGTAGCATTATTTTATATTATTAAAATATTTATGACTAGATACTGGTTTTTCAAAGCAATAGAATAAAAATTCAGTCAAAACTTGTCACACTGGGATAAGACAAACAACTGGCTAATTTGTTCTTCACATTTTATTCAAATAATATTCTTTTATTTTTACCTTTTTTTTTTTTTTTTTGTGGTGGTTACTGCTGGCTTGGGGCAGATTATGAAAGCTAAAATTGTCTCAGTACTAACAGGTACTGAGGAATGCTGGAATATGGAATGTTCAAAAAAATCCCAAGCAACTTTTTCTCCTGATATTAAAAAGAAAATGTGTGTTTCTTCTTTATCCAAAGCTTGTTTAGTTTCTCATGAGGTTGGAAACAGTCTGAATTACAAAGGGACTAGACATTTGGCTGGAACTCAAATGCCCTTGATGACTGAAGGGCTTTGGTGACAGGTTAAAAAAACCTTAAAAGGATGAAATCATAGCTTTTCTATCAACCTTGTAACTAATTGTTTCTGTGTAGTCAGCTCTTAATCTTGGTAGTATTTGTTATTTCTTAATATCTGAGAAATATTAATGTGAATAATTCCTTAAATCTATGAATTCTCCACGTGGAGAAATTGAGCCTCTGCAGTTTGAGGTTATTGTTGGAGAAGCCACAATGCCCCCACGTTAAGGGCTGAGATTCAGTAGCTGGGGGTCTTTGGCACACAGCATAACTCCTACAGAAACAGAGGATGGAGGAAATTCTGTGAAACTGTGGGGTTTTAGGAGAAGGAAATAGTGCATGTAGTGAGATAATAATGATGATATTTGAAAGGAATTCAATCACATGGCAGAAAAAGTGAGATGATGACCCTTTATTTTGTGTTGAGATGGGGAGAGTGATTTGGTAACACACTAAAGTATCTCATAGATATATTTATGTCCTGCTGGGCACATTCAGAATCATGGATCTTGTATCTGGGCTGTTCTGGAACATGTCCAAAGTGCAAAGGTGCAATTGTGACTTACAAAAATAAATCAAGAAAGTGTAGATAAACATTTCACTCTCTTCTTGGGAAAGGTGATGCTTCACCTTGTTGAGTTTCTAAGATGGCACCACAGAGGGAGGGACGTGACCCTTTGATGACCTACTGATGATCACTAAGGGGAAAATGAACATCTCTGGACATTCCAAGGGCTCTGAACCTTGCTGGAGAAATGAACACCTTCTCTGGGCAACACAAGCTCATGCCCCAGTGATATCAAGGGCAAAACAAAAGCCTGTTTGTTTCTTTGCCTTTCCCATTTCAGGTATTTCTCAGTATTGGTACCTTGTAACTGATTTTATACCTTGTATAAATTCAAATTTTATTTTTAGCTTACAGAGTTATATTTAAATAGTCAGAGAAGTTAATAATTGATGATACGTCTAATAAGTCTGCAATGTCCTGAGCTGTGTGGCACCTGCTTGTCCCTCACGGTTGGGATTTTTGTTATTCAGTCTTTACTGAGGCTGGCAGTTTGAAGAAGTCCAGAAGTTCTATTTGGGAACTGCAATCAGCCTAACTAAAAGGCTGCACAGAAATAAATATCTTCAAGAAATTTCTGTATGCTCAAATTCTTTTTCCTCAAGTGAGGGGAATTAATTTCAAAGACAGGAGATAGAAGACATGCAGCATCCTATACGAATTAATAGAAACTTCAGTTCTCTTCATATATTTTGAAATATGTGAAGTCCTTTGAAAGTAATATGTAAGTTAATTGCATAAGCAGATGAATATTGGCTTAAACTCACTTTCCCTGTACTTTCTGATCCTCTGCTAAGCATAAGAATGCAGAATGGCCCAAGTAATTGAGTATTTCATGTGATTGTATCATCTCTAGTCAGGAAAGAAAAGAGCAGTCTCTGAAGTAGTTACATAATTGGAGTATGGCATGCCCTGTCTCAGGAACAAAGATGACCTTTCTTCTTTTTTGTACCCCTGGGATGATCTCCCAGAGCCTGTTAGTGAAATATCAGCAATTTTACAGAAGTTCCTTCCTTCTTTCATTACTCCATATGAACACTGTGTTGCCTTAATAGCTGTGCAATGAGGTTATTTTCAGAAAACTGTAGTGTTTTCTTATTTTAAAGAATAATTTCAATTTAAAAGGTCTCCTTGGGAATAACTTCAGGTTTAATTTGGATAAGTAGCAATGTGATTCAAGCAAAACACTGAAATGTAAACCTATGTCATTAAAAAGGCAAGTAAAACATGGAGCACACAAGTGTGGTTTTGTCTCACTTCAAACATGACTGGACATGCAGTTTTTCCAATGTTTTCCAGAAAAAGTTGAACAAGAAATCAAATGAGTACCTTGCCACACAGCTGAGCCAGGCAGACAACCCAGCAGCTGTTAGAGAGGTTTTAGGGTTATCATATAATGTGTTAGCTGCATAAAATCAGGTGTATGTTTCAGGGTTTTAATTGGATGCTTGGTTTATTTCTTAAAAAAAAAAAAAAAACAAAAAAAAAAACAAACAAACAAAAAAAACCACCAACAACTAAATTCTTTAAAAAATAATTATAGAACCCACAGAAATGTTGCCATGTGTTATCTGTCAAGATTGCTTTGTTATTCCTCTAAGCCCAGAGAAAGAGTTATGAGGCAGGAATGTCTAACTGGCAGCCTGAGAGCATGTGTATCCTTGTATAACAGGAATCAACCTAGTTCAGAGGAACATTTTCTTAAAAAAAAAAAAAAGTTTATACGTTGATAGAAATGTTTGTAATCCTGGTGTCACTTGTTTTGTGAGGAGCTTCCAGAAAATCCCAGCATTCTCAGAGCTATTTCTGTTGTAATAATTACTATTTCTGTTAGCAGACTAACAAGGCTTCCTAGACTAACAGAATATCCCAGAGGTTTGCACATCAGGCTGTTTCTCCCGTTAGCTTCTCTGGGAACACTACTGTGCCCAAACCAGTGGGGACACCACTGCTGCAGGACTTGGAGCCAGCAGCAGGGAAATCATCTGAACAAGGGCCACATTGGGATTTTGCCAGCTGCTGACAGTGTTTGGCCAGCCCCAGCCCCTCTGCCAGCCCATGCCCACCTCCTGCACATTGATACTCCCCAGTTTCTTTGCCACTACAGAATCTGCTCCCCACACACTGCTGTGAAATCCAGCATGATGTTCTTCCACTCAGCAGAGTGCAAGTTCCTTTTTCTGTCTTCTCCCAAATCCCTGGGACAATATTACTGGTTTCCTGTTTTCATGCTTGGATGCTCTGTTCCTCCAGAGCCTCTGTGCCTTGAGCTGCACAACCTGCTGGGGCTGACCTAATGTCCTGGAACTCTCTAATTGCAGCACAGGCAAGCAGACTTCTGTGATAATCTGGAGGGGTAAGGGAGCTCCACTATTGCTCCCGTATTTCAAATTTCCTCTTTCTCTGCTGCCTTACTCATTCAGAATCAATATATGAACAATATTAGTTCTCCTCTTGTTTGGTTGCAACCTTCTTTTTAAAATATATATCAATGATTTGTAATAATTTGCTAAATAGTCTTAAAATATTTTAATGTTTGTTGTATTTAACAGTCTTGGAGATCAAGACCTCGTACCAAGAGGAGATTAAATAAAAGACACTTTTACCTTATATGACTGCAGTGCCATTTGAAAAAAGACAAATGGCCTTGATCTAGTACTAAATGCTTTATTTTGATATTTTCTAAAGATAAGAAAGACATTTTTCTTTTAAGGGAGATACTTAAGAAAAAAATACTCTCCATTACTGGATTCATGACACTGAGCTCTGCATTCTAGGAAATCTTTTTTTAAGATAGAAAATATTAGCAGCTTCCTTTCAAACAACAACTGAGCAGAACAAGTTACTTTTTTTTCTTCTTAATGAACATGCCTTGAAAACTGATAATAATCTAAATGGAAAATTTAATTCCAGTCCCTCCAGCTTCCCAGACTCTTGCCTTAATATATAATGTTGCAGCCATAGTTTGGAGAGTCTTTGACCAGGAACCACACAATAGATTACCAGATCCAGGTTTGGAATGGAACACTCAGCTCAAGGGCTTTGTGTTAACTAATATGGGGAAAGAATTTGTTTATAAACCATACCAGAATGATGTTGTCAAGATATGAGATATCTCTTCAGATACCTTGGAAGTTCTTTTGACTGTGTGATGGTTCAGCATCTACCAAATGCTGGTTCTGTCCCTCAGCTCTATAGAACTAAAAAACAGAAAATTACCTGCTTCTATCTGCTTCACCACAGGTCCTTTGGTGGCATTTCAGGGCAGGACTAGGACAAAGATGACACTACTGATCATGATCTAAGAAGCTTTTATGAACAGCTTCAGCAGCACATCCTGAAGCTGCTATTAAACCCAATAGCACTAATATAGAAAATATAGCAGAGATGTAGGTTGTAGTGGTTCTAATCATCACTTTTTCTCTGTGTGTGTTGTCAGATATGTTCTGATGCTCCCCCACACTCTGTATTGCAGTGACTAATCATAAAAATAAGAGACTATAAGACTGCTCAGGTGATGCAAACTCTCAATATCAGAGGCATAACAAATTATATTTCTCTGGCACTCTCATTGATTAAGTTTGCTTTTATATGTATGTGGTTCTGCTTTTGTTTGTGACCTGCTAGGATTGCAATTCCCTAACATGTACCTACACTCATTATTCTGTTTGCTCTGCCAGGAGAAGCTGTTGATACCTTGGCTTCTTAGCAAGACAATCTATTTGAATGAAATACTAGCTTAGAGATGACGAAAAAGATATCTCTGCAAATAGCCTTGAATATTTGGCAGTGAAGCAACACAAAGAAGTGTCCTTTGGGCACACAGTCGTCATCCTCAGAAGGAGTTCAGATGATATGGCACCACAAAATATTTTGATAATCATGTTTGGGAAATTGTTGAAAACTCTTTGAAGCCCAGTTTGTGTTTGTGAAGACCTGTTGTAACACAGTGCTGTTACATCAATACCCATTTTTCTGAGCATTGTTCGTGTTTGGGGTTTTTTAGGGAACGAGTTTTAATTTCAAAGTAAGGATATAATTTTTTGTCAGAGGAATTTAATGCCAGGGGAGCAGAGGTGCCAGCTTTTACCATCCTGGTGCATTTTTCAACAAGCCAGGAACCGGAGTTCAGTCTTGTCCCATTGTGGTTTTAGGATTCAGAGGCTCCTGGGTTGCAGTGACTGAGTAACCAAGGGACAGTCACACCTCTGATGTAGCCTAAGCCAGGGCACTCTGAAATTCTTTCCCTTTTACAGGCTTTTGACTGGTTTTTCTTTTTCTCATTTTAAAAATGGAAGAAAAATCAAGAGCTAAAATAATTCCTGATTTAGTTATTCAAAGAAATTTCACCTCTCATCTTCAGTCTACTTATATTGTAAGTACATCCAGCTCTTGGGCTGGTGCTAAGTTATTAAAGGAGTGTTCCTTATTCTGCTAGAACCCAGGGATAATGTGTTAGTATCTCCCTAAAAAATACAGATTATCATATGCACAAATAATTGATGCAGACAATGCTATTTGGGAAATTTCCACCTGTATATTATTAGAGTATCAAAATTCTCATATAATTGATGTTACATTATAATTGAAATTCAATCAGCTGGGGCATATGCGACATTCCTTCAAGAGACCCACACCAGAGGAGGATGCATAATTGGCTGTAGGTTGTGGACTGTAGATTGTGTCCATTGGCAGGACATTCTGTAATTTTTGGAGTTTCATCCTTTCATCTTTATATGCATGTTTCCACAGGGTTTTCTTTCACGGAGAATTCCCTCTGCTTTCCATTAAGCAACCTATCCAAGATTCAGTACAAAAAGCTCTCTTTAAAAAGATGGTGGGTTTTGCTATGAATTTTTTGTTTTAGACTGTTACTATGCTAACCAGACTCCAAGATTTTTTTCAAGCTTAAAAGTTGAAACTGTTTAACTGTTACAAAACAGTTAAAAACTTAATATAAACCCATACTGGATATAATTTAAATATGAAAAATATTTCAGATGCAAATTAAAACTGTTCTAACAGTTTAGTTGATATTAATCAATTCTAAAGAAACACTGTGGGTAGATTGGTTAATGGACGTTATTTGTTGGAAAATTATTTTTATTGGGCCCTATTTTCTCCATAAGATCAATTGAAAAGAAGGAAGTTTCTGGAGTGAAATGACTTTCAACAGTTTTAAGCAGAACAACTTTGTTTTAGCCATTCGCAAATATATTTTATTAGTCTCATCTCTGATCAAGCAATTGAAATTTAATTCCACTTTTCTGTCTTCAGTAAGTGCAGCTGAAAAAGAACAAAATCAAATAGAGTGATATAGTTCTGGGAATACAGGAGGTAGCTCTGTTTCATTTTAAGGAAGTGAATCATCATCCAAGACATTCGTCTTCACATTGTGTAAATTTAAAGTACATGGCATGGCAATAAAAGATGTTACTGCACTTTGAAGAGCTTGGATTGCTCAGTTCTGCTCTTTTTGACCCCAGGGTTGAGCTGCTCTGTTCTCTGCAGCCTCCTGTTGCAGCCCTGGCTGGGTTGGTTCCTGCTGTTAAGTCTTACACCTCAGGGCAGGGAACTCTTCCCCCAACCCCTGAATCACTTCCTGCAAGTTCTCAACTTCGTTTCCAGTGGAAATGGAAGTGATTGGCCAATCTTTGTTACAGTAAATAAACCATGGGTGGTATTTTTAATCTTATTCCTTGCCTGTACTTGGTGTGTAGTTCCAGTGTTTCTCTGGAATGCTGAGTGCATCATCTCTAACGTGGGCATGAATGCACAGGGACACCGGGCAGGACCAGCCACGCTCTGCCTGCTTGCCTGCCCAGCTGCTCGAGTGGCATCTGGGCAATGCAACAGCACTTGGAATAAGAAATCAGGGAAATGAGCAGCCTGACAGCCCTGGGACACTGTGGTGTCTCAGTAGAGATCTCAGGAAGATCCTTCTGGCCTGCGGGACCAGGCTGGGCAGTGGCTCAGGTGATTGTGGGGGGCAATCAGTGGGATGCAGAGGAGGAGGGAAAAACTGCACAGATCCCTGCAGGCAAAGGATGGCAGATTTCATCTGATAGAGCAGAGTGATCAGGAGTGTGGCAGCAGTGCTTAAGGGAGGAGGTGAAACAGCTCTTTTTTTTTTCCTTTTTTTTTTTCTTTTTTTTCTTTTTTTTCTTTTTATTTCTTTGATAACTGTGCTCTGGACTAGTTCAGTTTCCAAGCAATGATTGCTCATTCCAAATCATAGCACCATAGAAGAATCACAGAATATTCTGGGTTCATTGAGTTCACCTCTTTAGGGAATGGCTCATACAGGTACTAAACCCACAACCTGTGCATTATCTGCATCATGCTGAGCTCAACTCAGTGCCTTCTGACCTCATTAATTAATGTTATTCATAATTTGTTTGTAAATATGCCTTTAAGATGAACACAAAGTTAATATTACAGGAAAAGTAGTAAATTACACAACTGTATTTGAACACAGACTTAAGCAGAAGTTAAATCAATTACGGTGGAGTATTCATATCAACCAGACACAGTAGCAGAAATTCTAGAGTGGATTTAGGGCACAAAATCAGCCAAACAACAAAACCCAACAGCAGGAAAAACCTTACAGAGAATGAAAAATCTTGGTTTTTTGGAATATTGCTGGAAAATCTGTACAAAGTTAAAAATACACCCATGTAAAAAAAACCCCAAGATGGCAAAGGATATACTCCATGAAAATCAAACTATTTTTATGTGCTACAATGAACCATTATTTTATTGCTTTTATCTATGTATGGAAAATTCTTGAATGAAATAATACTGAAATTGTTGTGTTTGTCTAACTTGTAACATATCTTAAAATTGCACAGAGCATCTGCTATCACTCTCTCATTGTGTTACAAAATTGTTGTGTATTATTCTACCAGGTAGTCTGCTGCTTTTATAGTTGTACATCCTTTTAGCTAAATCCTGTGAATGGAAAGAAAATGGTAGAACAAGCTAAAACAGCCCAGCATGTTTTCAGTCAGAAATCCAAGGCTGTCAGGGAGATGCAGAAGCAGGGTGCTGTTCAGTCAGCTATAAAACACGAGGAGACAGAGCCAATGAACTGCACGAATATATAAATGGAAAATTAAAACCTCACACCCACTAAGAGTAGATGAATGTTACTGTAAATGAATTATTAGCACCATGTGCTCACTGGCAGGCTCCAAGCCTGTATGGATTGGAAGCTATTCCCCATTTCCCACGTGATGGATACTCGAGGTTGTTGCATAGCAGCCTGTCCTAATGTTTATGTATTTGTGCCTTTCCAGCTCCAAACAGTACATTTAGGGCTGCACAGGCATTGGCAGGGACATCTATTTCTGGAGAGAAACAGAACTACTGCATCAACAATTCATTTGAAATTCTGCTTACTTTTCCTTTCAGATTGGTATTGTTTAGTATTTGCATAATAGGATCAAGTTTTTTGTCTCAACCTCTACATATGCCACAGTTCTCAAAGTTTAATGGGGTTTTCTGAGGAACTGTGGCTTCAAGCTACTCTGGTTCTTTGTGGCATCACTGAGCATCTTCCATCCTTGTTCCCGTGTTGCTCTTTAGCTCATGACAAGGAACAGCTGTGATGACTCAATCATTCTGTGAAGACAGTATTTTTGGAGACATTCTCAATAACAGACTTGTGGTACAACATAAATATTGATGATTTTGAACACTTGATTAAAATAGTTGATTGGTTAGTTTTTCTTTCATTACACTCAAGATGACATATTTATCCCTTTTCCTCCAGAAAGATGTTTGCACTTAATTCTGAACAAATAAAAATCCCCAATCAAAACAGAACTCTTTGGCCCAATGAAATTCTTGGTAACTCTCTTTATGTGCATTATTTTTACAGTTGTTGTTTCTAACATCAGCGACTTTTGAAACTTCTGACTTATCCTAAAAGGGAGTTCAGAATTAAATCTAATTTATGATTGCTGCAAACACCACAAAAATGCTGGGTTGTTTGATAAAGTTTCTTTGCCCCACAGGGGAATCCAAGTGTTAATCAAACATGAACCACCATTGGTGTGGGGTCACAGTTTGTGAGGATGGTGCAGAGCCCCCTTACCTCACCCTGCTTGTGAGGGTGAGCAAAATGAGCATGTCCATGTGGTTTTGTGTTTACACTCAGCCTCTGTGTTGGTAAAGTGCTCTATTAATGAGGGTAAATTCTGCTTAAGTGCCTACATTAAATAAATATCCCCCTGAGTCCTTCCAGAAGGGCATCTGCATGAGGATTGCCTACCCTGCAGCCACTGAACACCTTCTACTAGATAAGATCAAAATGTAGCTTCATTCCCTATTATTTATGTTGTTTTTCCAGTGCATTTGCCTCATCCTTGTGCTGCTGCTCTCTTTGAAGTTACTACGGCAACCTGCCACCATCTGCTCTTATAAAGTGTGCTGGGCTTGCGTTGCTAGGTGTTGAAGTTTGTCATCTCACTCATCTGATCCTGATGTTCCTCAGTTGTTTCTGCTCCTGCACATGCTGCATCCACAGCTAACCTGCACTTTTTCAGCAATGCAAGAGATTCCACATTTTCCTGCTTGACCTCAAGAAGCCCCGTTTGTTTTGCAGAATAAAAGTGCAATTCCTTTTGATGTACTTTGAATGTACTCAACCAAAACAGCATCTCTTTCACCTCACCCACTACTTTGCAATATTTGTACTAAAGCCAGCACTTTATTTCATTTAGATATGGCACTAATTAGGGGAGGTTTAAGTGAACAGAGAATTTGAATGTTTCCTGGACAGTTTCTCCTCTGTTTTATTTTCATTTGACCACCTATTTACTTGTGTTCCTGCTCCTGACAGCAGTGCAGAGTTCATACTATCCGTTTCCCTATTTCTTTACACTTTTTTTTAAAGTCTGACAGAAAATTGGATAATTAAAAAAGTAGATTCAGTACTGTTTCTGTTTTGGGTTCATGTGTGTTCATAAGGAAATTAACGTATTGAAGTTGGGAAATATTTTATTAGCTCTCCTTACAGTCATGCAGAGTTGTTTCTGGGTTTTTTTTCTGTTCACATTGTCTCAGCAGTCAAGTGTTTACTTTGATACATCCATTTTTTATACATCTGACCTAGTTCTAATTAATGTTTTCTGCTGTAATTCATGGGTTTAATCCTAACAAGCTTGAGCACAGCTAAAATTATTTCCTAGGATTCTACCTGAACTTTACTTTTTCTGCCACAATGTTTTTTATACCATTGAATCCCTATGTACAGCATTTGACTTAATGAAATAAGTTTTCTAAGAGACTGCTGTGTGATTCGGAATTTCTTCTCCCCATCCTGTGAACACGCAGGCTGTCCTCACAGGAGCTGGTCCTTGTGCAGAACTTACTGTATTCACAGGCACTTCTGCTCTTTGGACACTCCAGCAGGAGGCATTTAAACCCCACAGGAGAATTTTAGTGAAGGCAGACAGGTATTTGTGGGTCTGATCACAGCTATGGAACTGTGTTATCCTTCAGCTCTGCCAGTGAGAGTGGCAGTGCTGGGGGTGCAGGGGCGCTTCAGGGATCTGAGGCTGCCCCTGAGATGCCAATATTTATTGCTGCCATTTAGGGATTAGAAGGGAGGGTTTAAGCTTTAAACCTATAAAGATGCTAGCAAATGATTTCTGATAGTTGAGATTACTGGCAAGAAAATGATTAAAGATCAGACAGTATTTGTATTTCCCTGCTTTACGGTTACATGGGAAGGATGGAGGAAATTTTTGCAGCAAACCACCTTTCCTGACACCTTTTTTATTATCATTCAGTCAAATTGATGTGAATTTGACAGGTTTGATGTGAGGTCCTGGCCAGCAAGATGTGATATTTGCTCTTTTCAAGGCATATCATCTGTTAATTTTAAAATCACCATACCCAGTCACTAAGGCATTTGTGCTGTACCACAATCACAGATATAGCTAGACACATTTTTTGAAGTTGGTTTCAACAAAAGAAATAACCTTCTTAAACTCTTTTTGCCCTTAAGCATCATGATACATCTATTCCATCCTTGTGAAGAAATGCTGCTGATTTCAAGCAGTGATTATTTAACTTGAGTCTAGAAAGGCATGCAGTGGTGAATGCTTAACTACTAAAAATACGAGCTGCTTTTCATGTCAATTCTCTAACTTCTGCCGGTAATTTTTTTCAATCAAGACATGAGAAGAAAACCCCCACACAATTTCAGCACCGAATCCTTTGCAATTCTTTATTCCTTTCAGCTATGCATTTAACACCACAGCAAAGATTTGTCTGCTCCAGAACTGTAAAAGTGAAGTAGTACTGCAGGAAATCCAGCATTTCTTTTAGAAGAGCATCAGTACCCGAGAACACACGATTTCTTACCTGAAAGCTTTTGATTTACCTGCAGAAAATGAGTCTTCTTAGCCTTAAAAAGTAGGCAAGGCTCCCACTGGCACTAAGGTTACTCCAAAAGAAGGTACGATAGGTCCTTTCGGTTGTAATTTCACTCTTTGTATGCAAGAAGTGTGCTGGGTCTGCTCACGGAGGAATAAATAAATAAAGCCCCAGCAGCACGAAGCGAAGAGCAGCTGGTGGAGGGAAGAACAAGACCTCTAGTGGTGACAGGCAGCAGCTGAGGCAGGCACACAGCCACGGGCAGAGCTGTTCCCTGCCCTGGAATGGGGACAAAATGGTTGGGAGCCACTCTGATGGAACAGCGGGACAGAGCGAGCCCGAGTGACATCGAGCATCGAGTGCCACCGAGCATCCCCAGTACCACCTGCACACCCAGGGCTGGGCAGTCAGAACAGAACAGAAAGGATTCAAGGAAATCCAGAAAATTATTTTGAATATATGCTCATCAATTTTGTCGTTAAAATAAAATCAAAGCTTTGGAAGCGGGCTCGTTTTTAAGCCCAGCGTTAATTCAGCAAATCAAAAGGAGTCAATAAGGGGGAATCATCACAGTCTTAAAGGAAAAGTGCAAATCATTAAACTCACTTTTATTGCTTGAGAAAGAAGCACCTTTGTGGCTTTCAGTAACTTACAGTGAAAACTTGGGGCTGGAAATTGTGTTGTGTCTTTCAGCGTTTTGACTTTAGGAATTGAGAAAGACTTAATACTTCCTTTTGAGGAAGTTTGAAAGAAGTTTTGAGATATGAAGGCCATAATGCTCTTTGGAAGTTAGAGAGTTCTCTAATAGCTGCTTAAACACCTGCAGAATGGAAAAAATAGCATTTCTTAGATTATTTCTTCCTGTGAATAACAGAATTATTAGAAATTTCTGATTCTAATGTATTTTCTTCCCATGAATTCCTAAAAGAAGAATCTAGGGAACATCATATGCCTTTTAGGAGTCTTAAGGTAATACTGAGTTGTACTTTCTATAAGAAGTTTTCTTGTCACAATGTGTGTTTCCATGTGGTGTCTCATTAATGATGCAACTTTCTCACAAGAGCCTGCCCCTTTCCAAAGCAGCTTTTGAATAATCCTTTTGGAGTTTTTAGTTTGTTTCTTTCATTTGGGCTTGCAAAAACTTGAATATTATTTATTTTTACATGCATAAAGGGATTTTTCAGGCATTTCACATGCTTCAACTTTAGAAAGAGTACAATCCAATGTCTTAAGTGATCCGCATGTGTTGATTCTGCCTGGTTTGCTTTCAGAGTCATTTTGTGGCATGCATGACAGCGATCCTAAACCAGATGAACGACCAGCATTATTCAGTGTACATTGAAACTTTCCGGACAAGTTCAGAACTAGTGGTGAGTACTAAGTGATGGTGGAGTTGATAGTTATAGTATTTGATTTCCTGTGAAAAATCAATAGATTTTTTTTTTTTAGTTTCTTATCTGATTCTTCCTAGAATGAGTTATGTTGCTGTACATTTTTTGTCTCTGTGTTATTGCCCTGCCTCCCTCTTCTAATGGTGGCAACACTGTAATCAGAAATTTGGAAAGAAATAAATTTCTCTGTTGATCTTGGCATCAAGGTGGTTATGTAATGATCCAGAATAAGTGGTGGGATCTTTGTGCTTTACTCTTTTGAGGAAGAGGAAAAGAAAAAGAATAAATCCACAACAAAACAACAGCAAAACTTATCCTCAACTAGTTGAACATTCCCTCCATAATTCACACATGATGATCCATTTCCATTTTCATTTTCACTGTTGAGTCTACTGGTGCAAATAACACTGAGAGCTAAATGCAATAAATGGCCTGTTCTTGTAGTACATCCTTCTACTGCAGTTGTTTCTGCCAGAATTTAATGGTACCAGGTTTCCATAGTCCTGTGTGTGTCCTTTGACATTCCTGGTGTAGCTGTCAGGTAAGGCAAGGTTTGAATTACATCTGCAGTTAGCCCATGGAGGCAATATCTGCACAGTTCTTGTCAAGAACTGATCACTTTCCTTCCCTTCTTAAAGTCAGAGTGGTGCCATAACCGAAATTTTAAATATGGACTAAATGGAGTAAAAAATGAAAAAACCCTGTATTTTTCAAGCCTATTCATTCTTATGCATAGTGAGACTAATTCACAAAAAATATCAAACTTTACTCAGAAGCACTACAACTTTTTCTTTTCGTTCATTTATGCCTTCTATTTTCTGAACAGCCCCATATAACGACTTTAATGTACTGGCTTTTACCTTCTTTCTGGAATCTTTGCTGTTCTACAGGACTTTGGCTCCAATCTCAGATTTACCTATATCACCAGGAGTTCTTCTCTTGACTTCACTGAGAGAAAATTGGAATCCCCCATCTTGGCTCCTTAATCACACAGAAACTTGTAGCTTTTTTTATCTTCTTTTTCTTGCTAGAGTTCAGATTAAATGTGTTAGACCGTATTTTTTGTTTGGATTCAGATGTTTATTAATTCTTATCCGTGTAAGTTCTATAGCACTTCTAGCTAAAAAAGTGAAAAATGGCCCCTGTCTCTCTCTCTCTACAAGGCTTTTTAAGGGTAAATTGTCTAATTGAGAAATGACACTTAAATTATTTTTACTTCTAACCTAATAACTAATCACCTGTGGCCCGCAATGTGGACTTTTCTATCCAATTACAAAATACCACTTAAACTTATGAAGAAGAAGGCAAAAAAGAAGGACTAACCTCTGCCTCCATTTTGCCTTTTATGTATATTACTTTATTCTAAATCCTTAAACTCTACGTTTTCCACTATGTGATATCACACACTTCTATTCAAACTATGCACCCATAATCCCAGTGCTATAAAGTAATTTTGGAAACCTTTTCTAAGGTTTCAGGTTTGCTTGGAGGTCAGTGCCTGTCAGCACAGAGAGTCTAAAATTCTCAGTGCACAAGGTTCCAATGGAAACCCTTCCAAGTGTGTGTTACACAGCCCCAGCCTGACTGCATTTTGTTCTTCCAGGACTTCTTGATGGAAACGTTCATCATGTTCAAGGATCTCATTGGGAAGAACGTTTACCCCTCAGACTGGATGGCCATGAGCATGGTGCAGAACAGGTGAGGAGGGGAGCAGGACCAGTGCTCCTGTGCTCTGTGCTTGTGGAGAGTGACTGGCTTCATATCCTACAAAACAGTGTTCATTGCAGTCTAGGATTACTTTATCATCCCAGTCTGGGGAAAGGCATCTGAAACAATCCAAGAAGGTCATCTGAAACAATCCATTAAATACCTTCTTGCCTGTGCTTTAAGTCCACTTAAAATGGAAAGGGAGAATTACTTACTTTTTTTATTTATTTGGATGTTACCCTTACTGCTGAACTTATTCTGGCTTCTTGTTTTCAAAGAAACACTTTGAGTTTTGATGCTGGATTGTGTTATGAAGTGAATACACTTTTTAAGCAAGACTTCTGTTGACAGTCACCTGTACTATATATATTTTAGTTTTGTAGGGATGGTGGTAACTGAGTTTTCTAGAAGTTGCAGAGGGACAGTTCTAAAAGTTAAGTGTCAAAAGTGCATAGATTGGCATAAACTTAGCCCACAGATGCTGTTTATTTGAAATATCATGGTTACGCAATTCTTCCACTTTAAAAAAAAAAGGACTGACGATACTCAATAAAGTTGATCATCCCCTGAGAGTGCTCAGTCTTGAGGAAAAGATTTGCCAATAAAATGCTTTGTGACAAACTGTCAATAAATAGTTTTATGATATCAGATACCGATATTGAATACATTTTAACCTAGGATTTGAATGGAATTATATTAAATGAAAAGGTTGTTTGGGGCTTTTTTTGCATTCCGTGATTCAAAGTGAAGATTATGTTCTAGTGGGTAGTGATGGTTCTGGTCAGGTGTCCAAACCTCATTGCGTCACTCATGGACATTAAAGACCATGCAAAGGGATCCCAGACCCCTCTTCTGAGGTGGGCAGGTACACGTGTCAGTTCAGGTCATATTTTGTACATTACAGGAGTTTCATCCCTCTTGGTTTTCTGTCTGAGCCAGTCTTTAGTCTCTCAGGTGAAATCTAACTCCTTGCACATTCTTATGTTGCTGCTGCTGTGATTACAATTAGTTTTGATGTAGCAAGGATTACTCTAAAAAATAACAGTTTAATACTAAACTACCTACAATCAAGTGGCACATGTCAGCACATCAAGCCTTTCACATGTAAAACTGTTTCTCTTGTCTGGAAAATGTTGCTGACACCTGGATTATCCACAAGTGTAGGATTATTTTATCCTGTGAGGGTGGGAAGTCTCTGTCTTTGGTCAAAGACTGTCTTTGGGGCTTGGGGCTTCTCCTGGTGGTGTCTGTGTTACATCAGGTCCTGACAGTAAAAATTGCTTTGGGAGACTGTGTGTGTGTTCATGTGCCTCCTAATGACTCTGAACTCTCTGGAAAAATTGTTCCAGGCAGGTTTTGTTGCTCTAAGCTTTATCCTGTGTAAAGAAATAAGTCGGCATTAAAAAAAATACTGTTTAGAAGCTACATAATAGTTCTCCTGTAAACACATTGCTTACCTAAAATAACTTGGTGCTGTTTATGCTCCTTGATTACATTGCTGAAATGCATAAGGAAATGAGTTATTGATCTTAGTTTATGTCTTAATTTTTGTTATATCAACAACTGAGAGGGAGGATTCTTATCAGCCTTTATAGAAATTTGGTTTGGGGTTTTTTTAATATTCGGGTTTTGGCGCCTTTTTTTTTTTTTTTTTTTTTTTTTTTTTTTTTTTTTTTTTTTTTTTTCTTTCTTTTTTTTTTTTTGTGGGAATGAATGTTCTACAAAATAAATTGAAGACTAATTTAGTTTTCTAGATTTGCCTTGTTAACATTCTTTACCACAAACCAGAGAAGTAGCAGAGAAAAAGTCACAGGGGATCAGGCTTAGGTCTCTTATAATAACACCGAGAGAAGAAAAGACAATTAAAACAAAACTCCAACAAACCAAACAAGAGAAATATCAGCACAGTGCAAGTTTTGCATTCTCTATTCCCCTGTTGTGAACAGGAGGCTCCATGCAGGCTTTTTAATCCCTAGAGGAGGTGGGTTTTGCCTCAAGTCTCCCCTTTCTGCATTTGCAAAGAGGTTGGTGAGGGCTGTGGGGCGCATCTGTGGTTTATGGTGTCACCTGGGCAGTGGCAGGGTGTAGCTGGTGGCACTTGTGCCCTCAGGGTGTGCAGCACAGCCTGGCAGGCACTCCTGTATGACCCTGTGTGTTTTGTAGCATGCCAGGAAAGTGGGAATTGGAGGAGTTTTGCTGTAGGAGGGACTGAACACAGAGAGGTGAAATCAGTCCATTTACAGAGAGCAGAGGAGAGGGAAGAACAGCACCAGCACTGCAGGTCTGGTCTGTTTGCTGAGCAGGACATCCCAGTTCCTATTATCTGGAAGTAAAAACAGGCAAAGCTTGAATCATATCAGGGATATGTCAGCGAAAAGTTTGATGTCTGGCAGAGATAGAGGCACACAATGAGAGAATAACTTCTTGCAGGGCCCAAAGGAAGAGGGAATGGGCACAATCTTGTCCAGGAGAAATTCTGCCGGGTGAGTTGAAAGAATTGGAGCAGAAGCTTAACTGACTAAACTTACTTATGGAGCTTTGCCTGTATCAGGATGGAATGATTTAACTCAAATTACTTTAAATCACCATGATAAACAATGTGCTCTTTGCTTCCCAGGCATGCTCATCCCAAAGCACTTTTGAGGGAGGCAGAGGCTGTGTGTGACAGACAGTATTCGATGAGCAGCAGAGAATGAAAAGGGGGAATGAAAACATGAAATAATGAAATACCTTTTCTTTTTCCTGTTTTTCTTCCCCTTCCATTAGCAGCAAGATGGAAAGAACACTTTTTTGTGGCATGCTAGATAGGGCAGAACATTTTGGGAAACAGTAACATCATCATTGAGGTCGTGAGGATATAATATCTGAGTTGCTTTTATGATCCTCCATGGTGGATTTAATTAACTTTTGTTCTAATTAAAGTTGCTTACTGCGTTCTTCTTATTAGTTACTACTGCTTGTATGTGCACTTTATTCCACTCATGACACTTAGATATTGGCTATTAACTTATTAAAAGCAGTAATTCCTAAGTACATGGCATTTGTGGGGAAGTGCTCATCTGGTTTAGGTAATACCATATAGTCTGTTTATCTTTCAGCTGTTCATAATTTTAATTTAGAGAGATATAATTTCTACCAGGAAATTCATGTACTTTATTGTCAACATGAAGTGCATGGGGAGTGAGATTCACTGAGTAAAAGGAACAGTTAGCAGGGTTAGCAACCACAGGGAAAATGTTCACATCCCTTCCCTTATCCTCTGGGCTGTGAAATGATAATTCCTCACAGTGAGTCTGAAAGTGTTTGATCTGATCATAATTAGTACCTAAGATCAATTTGATTGGTGTCCAAAGCGAGCACTTGGATTGTTTGCATATCCACCTGGGTTAGGTTTTGAACCTTTTTCCCCCCACACTATTTTGAGGTATTTAAAAAGAAGTGGAAACGGGGTTTCACCAGCACATTTCAAGGTCAGATCCTACTGGCTGAAAAAACTCCAGCAAGATAACACTGTAGGGTATTTTCTAACACCAGTAGTGCAGCTTTTTCTAAAATACGTTTTCATTACCTGTGTATCTGAGTGTTTTCAGACATCTGTCAGAGTCAAGTCTTCCCCAGTGCTTTTCAAGTCTAACTTGAAAGGTTTATCACTGCAGGTATTTGGCAAAAGAGCTGGAATTGTTGTCAATTTTCTTTCATTATACACACTAAAAATAGCTGCTTACTTGCTGATGAACTGCTTTGTAACATCCTCCAGGCATGGTTCTTGTGGAGTTCACACTTGGAGCACTGTTATTAATGCAGCCAAAGCTCCCTGTGCCTTCAAATCAGTGTCACCTGCAGCCCCAGGCACCGCAGCACCTCTCAGCCTGCCAGGGCTGGGGCTTCTCTGTTCTCCTGGCCCTGGCATGGCAGCAAAGGGAGGCAGAGGAAATTCCTCTTTGGTGCCCAGCAAGGGATTGCTGGGACTTCTGTTCAAGACAGGACAGTAGGGATGCCAGGCCTGGGGTTTGTTGAGGGTTTTTTTGTGGTTTTCTTTCCATAGCTCACCACAGAATGGCTCTGTGGCACCTGAAAAGCTTGTTTTCCACGTATGCATGCGTGGTCCTGAACACAGCCTTGGAATAAGTGTTCAAAGCCAGGTTGGACAGGGCTTGGAGCAACCTGTCCCAAAGGAAGGTACCCCTTCCCATGGCAGGGGGTGGAATGAAATGAACTTTAAGGTCCTTTCCAACCCAAACCATTCTGTGATTCAATGAACTCAAGGTGAAAGGGAGAAAAAACTCAAATTAAAATATTTGAGCTGCTTCTCAGTCTTCCATTTATCTATTGATGGAAATAAAACTTATCGTATTTTAAAAACAAACAAACAACCCATACTAACCCCCAAATGAATAGTTTAGGTTAGTTTTACCCTGAAAGTTGATTCATTTATGTAACTAAGGTTGGATGACGGTGTTATAGTTTGTTTTGTGCAAATAAGGCAGAATTTAGAAGGCTGATCTGCTGCATACAAGTAACTCTTTTCTTTGATCTTGTTTTCCTCTGCAACTTTGACTGATTTAAACATCTTCTTATAGAAATGCTGTTGTTTTTATAAGGGCTTGAATTTTCAGGGGAACAGAATACATTTATATACAGGCTTATGGCACATTGCAGAACTTGGTAATTTTAATGTATGAAAAAATATTTTAAGCAACATGTAGAAATGTCTAACAAAAATATTCTTTTATACACAGTTGCAGAAAAGGGTAAATAAGATATTACAACAAACGCAAACAAATGTTACTGTTTAGTCACTGATTTAATTGTGTACAGTGATAGGATGTGTCCTTGGACAGTTTGGCTTTGTTATGAGACTAAAAATGTCCTTGTTGATATGCAGTTTCCCTGTTAATATAAAGTTCCTTTCAGAGGGAAATTTATTTCTTTATTGCTTCCCATGCTGGGGTATTTGGTACATAATGTGTTCTCAAATTTATATCTCCTGTCCATTAAATCCAGATTCGTCTGTTTCCTCATTGTCTTTCTCAATCTCTACAAAAGTCAGTGTTTGCAGTCAGGGAGATGCCATAAAATAGTCCTGGGGCAATGGGGTGAAGCAGGTGAGAGCAGAGGCAATGCTTTCCCTATGGACTGTGCTTTGCTCCCAGGCAGAATTTCACTTCCAGCTGTGGCTGCTGCTGTGCTGGCAGCTCCCAGCCTGGCACAAAGAGTCACCTCCATCTGCAGGTGCCAATGTCACCCTGCCTTGCCATCACCTGCATCCTCCTAGCACGAGGATGCTTATTCTGCACTCACTCTGCCTTTCCCAGGTTGTTATCTGTGCTGTGGGATTATCCCTTTACCAGGAATGCAAGCACTCCCTTGTGTGGTGGCTGCAGCAGATAATCTGCCCAGAGGGAGGCAGCTCCCATCGGGCATGGGACAGAGGGCATGCCTGCTAGGTGTTAACTGCAGTCATTTATTTCATCTTTTATCTGAAATGCAGAGAGAAAACGTGCAGGGAGATGTGCCATTCCCACTCCCACTGCAGAGCGTCTCATCTTTCCTGCTATCAGCTGCTGGGATCCTCTCACTCCCAGACTAAGAGAAAAGTCCTCAGTGGCAAGAACAACTCAACACAAAAAAAAAAAAAAAAAAAACAAAAACCAAAAAACCAAAAAAACCAAAACAAAAAAAAAAAAAAACAAAAAAAAACCCAAACAAACAAACAAAAAACCCCAACTTGGTAATTTGAGGTTCTCAGGAAGTCAGTGAGATAAACTGTTACTTTCCCAGATACAACTTTGACTTGCAGATAGAAACCCCTAAGGTTCTTTGCTGTGTGGCCTGTTATAAAATGTTTTCAAGTATTTTAATTTTAATAAAACATCTGGGGATTAAGACAATGAGGAGCCTTTTCTCCTCTGTAGAAAAAGTGCAAATGAGTAAAAAACATTGATGAGATTCCTCACACAAGCTGTTCTATGTCTCTACAGAAAAGACTAAAAGTTCCATACCCGTAATTTTCATCAGTTGTAGTTGCAATAGAGCAATCCTTCTGTGTTCCCCATTCTAAGTAACTTTGACCCAACTTCATCTAATTAGAGATTCTGAGGAAATAAAATATATGGAATTTCCTTGTATTTAACATTATTTTGAACAGTTAATTTTCTTCTTTTTTTTTTTTTTTTTTTTTTTTTTTTTTTTTTTTTTTTTTTTTTTTTTTTTTTTTTTTTTTTTTTTACCAAAAGCATCACAAAATAACCCTGCTGGTGTATTATGTATTTATGCATAATCATATCTTTTAAAATTCATGGTCTGCTGGTTCAGTGCAAAGAAAATCAGTGGAAGAATAGAGAAGTAATTTTGCAATATCAATTCAAACTTCCTTCAAAAGTGAAGGCTGTGGGAGTTTATTAGTGTGTGACATCCTGACACAACCCTGTTAAGACATTACATTCATCTTTAAGAACAGGGTTTCAGCTTTGTGTCTGATTCCCATTCTTGATTAGCACTAAAGACAGCAAGTGATTGCTAATTTTCTCATTAATTCAGAGTATTTCTACTATGCAAAAAATTATCTGGAAAGCACAGAAAAGCAAAGGAGACAGAAGTGAGAGAAAAGTCACAGTATAAGCAAAATTACTGAAAGTAATAAAGTACTGAAACCTCTCAAGCTGATTTCCTTCGAGCCCATTCTGGCAGCTCTTTGTACACTTCATTTTCAAGCTATGAAGTTCCTTAAAGCACTTAAAACATCTCATTTCTAGGAGTTTGGCATAAAATGTGCACCTAATATGCAGACTTGAAAAGGTATTTTGGTTCCTAAATGAGAGCTACACAGTGTTTAAAGCATGTTTTGGGTAGATGGTAAAGAAAAGCCACATACAAAAAGCCTGTTGGCCAAGTCAAGGGTCTCACAGTGAAACCTGGCTTACCTGGCACTGATAAAAACAAGGGCAAGGAGTCTCTTTTCTCCTTTTTGTAATGCCTTTATTCAGATCAGCTCTTTTACTCAGATCAGATATGGGAGGGAAGCTCGAGGAGCTGCACACACCACCGCTGCTCCTGCTGGGCACCACAGAGAAGGAGGTGCAAGTCAAATCTACTGCTCACGCTGCAGAATCGGGGATTCCTTCCTCCCAGGAAGTTCACAGGAAGTCCTGTTGGCTCTAGGAGTTTGGGGGGGCAGGTCTTCCTTCTCTAGTGTTTCTGAGGTTATGG
>VZSR01001775.1:151349-163420 GCA_013398615.1 Brachypodius melanocephalos
CACAAGGCCCCTGCACAGTCCTGACTTTGTCTGGAAGTTCATTGTGCTGTTGTCAGAGTAATTCTGACACATTACTGCATGCAGTATTCTGGATGCTCGGCATAGCTGTTTAATGCAAGTTTTGAAATAATGCTAGGAAGAAAAAACACGATGTGTAATTGAGACAAGCCCCAGTGTTATAATTGAGACAGGAGCAGCTGGGGCACAGCCATTTTGAAGCAGCTGCTTTCTGACCACATGATTTAGTTACACTCTGGGTGTATATCGGGAAAGAATTTAGGAATATGGCAGTTGCTTTATCATTAGAATTAAATATGAATGGTTCAAGAAATTATTCCTCAGTCTGTAGCAAAGCTGAGTTAACACAAGGGAGAAATACGATGAAATTATTCTCCTTTCTTTGTGCCACTGGCCATATTTCTCCAGTTACCATGGAAGTAGATTTCTTCCCAAGTGATGCCATTATTGTACTCTTCATAACTAGCTTTCATGTAGCCACAAGGTTTTTAAATATTGTTTCCATCTTGCATTACCCTTCATTTCTAAATCAGTGATTATTAGAAGATAATTTCTGCTGTTGCTTTGTGAAGATCTTTGTTATTTCACCTGGAATACTGTAGTGTGTTTTAGTCTCTCTTGTTGCACTGATTGCTTCTCTGCTCTCTCTTCTGTGCATTTTGTACCTTCTAGCACTAGTTCATAGTTGCCATTCACTGTTCCAGTCCTTGACAATGACCAGCGTTGGGGTTTGGGTCTGACCCACTCTTGGAATCTTCTCATTCTGGAATGTGCCTTCTTCTGCATGTTCTGCACACCGCAAGGAAGAGAAAAGGTGACAGAAGCCCACAGGAGAATCATTTGACTTCAGCTGCTTTTCCCTTTTGTTTGCCTTATGGTACAATACCTATCAGGTGTCTTCTGCACATTTTATGAGGATGATCTAAGAAGCTGATATAAATTATGCATGAGTATTATTTTGGCTCTGCTATTCCCTGCTCCAGATCTCATGGAATTGGCGTAATGGCCAATTATCCAAACCATCCAAACTCAGAAAAGATCTTTAAAAATAATGGTCAGTACATCCTCCAGGGTTTGCAAGAACTTCCCTCATATTCCTTGTCTGTTCAAGTAGAGGATTCAATGATGAAAGTACTGATTGATCAGTTTTGGGGATCACAAAAACCACTGAAGTTAGTGTAACTCCTTCTGGCTTGGATTTTGGACCAAACTCTCTGAAGGAAAAACACTTAGGGTTTGTGTGAAGAAGTTCTGGATTGTAAAAACTATTTGTGCCTTCACTGGCTTTTAGATGTGACTTTAAAAACTCCATAAATGCCATCATTTTAATGGTTTCTTTGAATAAATTTTCACAACACTGGAAAACTCTTTTAAACTTCCCTTTTTTATGTCTGATTATCCAGTAGAAGTTGGTACTTGATTAATTTTTTCCACCTGTCATTACATCAGTGCAGTCATGGGGTGAGGAGCCATAGAAAGCAGGAGTTGGAGTTGATGCTTATAAATACCTGAGTGAATTCATTCAGCCTTCACTTCAGTTTCTGGGTTACTCATCTCAGAGTTGAAGCAGCAAACCCACAGATTTTAGAGTCATGTGAACCTGAAAAGGCATTGAAGAGCGTCTCATTGCAGCTGGGAACTGCTTTAAAAGAATTCAGCCTGAGAGTCTGAAGAAAGGTCTGTTCATTATTTTGGAAATGTTTCTAACACTGGATCTGATTTCTGCACCTTTCCCAAAATCATGCTGTGAAGCCAGTTTTCTTTGTTTGGAACAAGGTGCAGAAAAAGGCCAGATTTTGCAAAGCCACCTAAGAACAGTAGATGTGAATTTAAGGTTTTGTTTGTTTGGGTTTTTTTGGGGGGTGTTGTTTGTTTGTTTTGTTAAATCCCCTCTTTATTTTATGTTCCAAGAAGCTGATGTAACAATTCTAACTAGCTTGCTAAAAATAACTTGGAGTTGCAGATCTGAATTTTAGGTTTATTGCCTATTTACACTTCAAAAGCAAGGACAACATGCAGACCTATTTTACTGTTAGACAAAATCATCATCTTCTGAGAAACAGCCTTGAAATCCTATTTTGATTAAGATGTTGTTTATGAATACAGAATTCTTTCCTTGCTCCATCTCAATCCCTCTGTTTTATTTTGAGGGAGAATCAGCTTGAAATCAAATTTTCATCTTAGGGTGGCATGAATTTTCAGTTTTCTCTGTCTTAAATTATTTCTCTGTGTTACTTAAGGTACTGTTCTCCCCTGCTTAGAACAGACAACTAAGTGTGTGAAACTGAGTACAGTTGCACAGGTTTCAATTCTTTGTGCTCTCTTTCCAGCCAAAATTTTTAACAAATATCTCTGACAACACAATAAAGTAAAGCAGAAGCAGCAGGAAATTCAGAGAGAGAGAGAGGAAACAGGAGTGGTTGAACCATGGCAATTTTATTGCTGTCCTAAGCCAAAACCCTGAGTTTTAATACCCAAGTTTAGCCCAGAGACTTTCGACTTGGAAGATCTTCCATAAATCTTCATTCCCAAGAGTTTTATATGAGCTGTACATTAGAAGCATCCATCCTCATAAACTCAGGAGATATCTTTGACATTATTGTGAGTAAAGGAATTTTAGCAATTTTAGATCACAATAATTTAAACTGATGAGAAATTAATTCTGTAGTAAGTGACTGTAGAAAAGTTATTGTTTCATTAAAATTAATTGAAAATGTGACAATTTAATTTAAGTCTTTAAGGATTAGTGTTTAAAATTATATTTTCTCTTTTTTCATCAGAATCACACTGTTTTACTAGTACCTGTTTATTTTCATAGTTGTGGCTACTTAATTAATGCCCCTTTTTGGTGAAAGTGGGGACTGAGGCAGGACAGTGAAATCATTGAAGCATTGGCAGGAGCCAGGAATAGCATTCAAACTCCTGCCTAAGTGACTCCCAATGACAGGAATAGATACACCCTTTAGGCAAAATACAAATGCATGAAAATATTTGGAACTTGACAGCCTGGAAATATTGCATGCTTCCTGAAAATGTGTCATTCCAGTCTGTCAGATAAAAATATTTATGAGAGTGAAAGGGATATTTACAGAAGACAGCTTACACATAATTATATTGTATAGAAACCTGTAAATTTTTTAAAATATTTTCCGTGATTTTTACTGGGCATTAAATACCTCAGTACTTCTTAGGTGTCCTTGACATTTTTCTATATGGCTAAAAGTAAACCACAAGCTCTTCACAAAAAAATTTATTATACCCAGTCATATGTCCATATTAGGAAATAGATTTCCACTAATAAATTTTATGTGTGTTTAAGCTATGATTATTTCTTGTATGATATTTCTGTTTAAAGAGTAAAGTATTGAAAAGAGTGGGATTTTTTTATTGCAAGAAAAGTTATTAGCACTAGATTTTACCAGAGTCTGCCTAAACTAGATATTTAGGTGCTGTGTTTCACTATGGTGTTGGAGCAGTGTGGAAATGCACAGAATTTGGGAATTTAAAAAGCCTCAGAAATGGAAAATATCCCCTCCTGCTCCAGCCAAAAGCTCTTGAGTGAAGGGAAATGCTCTCCCTGAGCAGCTGGAACTCAAAAACTTGCTTATGTGAGTTGGCAAGAAATAAACTTTGTAAATCCAAGGGTCTAGAGCAATACAGAGCTACAGAAAACAGAACACTGGAAAGGCCTTGACCTACACTTCCTGTTCAGAAGAATAATGATGATGATGACACAGAATAACCTGTCTTGATTCTGTTGAGCTGCGTGGGGTTTTGTGCTGCCTGAAATAAATCACTCTTCTAGAATCCCTTTTCTTTGCAGCATTTTAAGCTGTTTGTGTCAAGTATCAGGCAGCTTGGAGGAGATAAATGTCCCCATGTGAGTGGAGCATTGGGGAAGGATGTGTTTATTTGTTTGTGGGCAGTGTGGGACAGCTTTCAGCGGGAATCACATTTAGGAGTTGATCACATAAAGCCTGGGAAATGGCAGTGTGGGCACAGGACAGCTCTGTGAGTGTGCACAAGGTGTTCAGCAGAGCAGGGAGAGCCTGCAAGAGCAGCACTGAGCAAAATTAGATTTCTTGAACTGGAGGAGATTTGGTGCCATGTGGCTTGTCACAAATCAGCTGGTGAGATTAGCTGAGCCAGGGCTGGAAGCTGAGATCAGAGGATGCCCTGGCCCACTGGGAGGAAGCTGAGCTGAGTGCATGGGATGATGCTGTGAGTGACACAGCACCATCAGAAATCTGTTACCTCCCCCTGCCACAGCTCATGCAGCATCCCTCTGGTCACCTCAACAAAAAGGGCTCGGCAAGATGTGACATTGTGCGTAATTACTGAATTTCATTCATCCCATCAGCAGTACAGGGGAATGTTACACGGATGGGAAGAAATTCTTCTTTAGGTTTTTGCAAAGAACATTTTCTTCCTGGAGAGCCTCCCCCACAAGAAGGGTTCTCACTCCAGCCAGTCACTGCTCTAATGAAGCAGGGAGCTCCTTTGGGGGTTTTCTCAGTGGTTAAGTGGGATTCCCTGTGGTAAGCTTGCCAAAAGCTGAACTTTTGCTTTACCTCCCTCATTAAGAAACTGAACTTAGCCCTTCTGATTTATCTTTTTCTTTGTGATGAGACTAAAACTCCTTTCCCTGACTGTTGTGTTTCTCCAGTGGCTCACAGAGGGCTGCCAGGGGACCATTGTAACAACAGAGCTTGTTTGCTGTGTCCTACCAGCCTCCAGTGACCAATGGCATTTAATTGTCCTCCCTTAGGTTGAGCCTTTGATGTGTCTGATCATTTCTGAGCCAGTATAAAATCCAGGCATTAGCAGCATCTTGTACGAATGAGCTGCAGAGTTGAGCAATACTAACACAGAAACTGCGTTTGCTTCTTTTGGATGCACATCCTGGTTGTGTTCGGGACTCTCTGATGCTTCCCTGTGAGCACTCAGGCTCTCATCTCCACGGTATTTTCGATTTTATAGATCCTGTCCCCTCCTTCCCCTGTCACTGTGTCCCTGACACTGAGGATCATTTCTGTGTCACAATTATTTGCATGCTTTCTTCTCTTTTCTTTCTTTTCCTATTTGTTTATTGTTTTGAGATGGGACACCAAAACACCACAGAGAATCCAGCACAAGGAATCCAGCACAGCATTCCTTTGACTGTAACATATGGATATCCTGTGGTTTCTTAATCTTTTGCTGATAGTCCTAATCATTGAATTATTGCTTTCTCTGATTTGGTAATCACTGAGATGGTGGGGATTTCTGGACCTGGCTGTTGTAACTATTAGATTTTTTTCCTGACTGGGAATATCCAGTTGACAGCCAATCATTTTATTAGAGCAATTAGTGTTGGTTTTCCCTTGTGTTCACCTTTCTGTTTGCCCCTACAGTGTTTTCCATAGAAATATTTCCACTTAATAGCTTTTTAAAAATTACCTATGAAGTAGAGGCAAATGATCACTTTCAGTCAATTTCCAGTTTTGAAAACAACTGAATTATTAAAATAAACTTTATAAATATTTAATGATACAATTGATTTTTGTTTTACCAATGATCTGTGCTAGGAAGTCAGACAAAGAAATTAGCTTTAGAAACATGACTTAATCATGCTGCATTAATCAAGAGCTTAAATAGGTGCTGCATTTCAGGCTGGAGGGGTAATGTTCATGCTCTTACTCTTGGAAGTAACTGTATAATATTTTGAATGTGTATTTCCACTGTCTGGAATGTTTTTATAATCCACCTGGGGAGGAAGGTGGACAGAGGTGTTGTACTGCCCCCCTCACCTGTAAGAAAGCAGAAAAGCTGCTCTTAATAACTTGGAAGTGGCAGCTCCTTACGAATGATGTGAGCACAGGAGCTGTCAAACCCTGAGAGGAGGTGATGCCACCCTTGTGAATGATCTGGGTTTGGCAGAAGGTGACATTGGATTTGGAAGAATTGCTCTGTTTTCTCAGGAATGCAGCAGAGTGTGCAGCAGGGGAAACAAAATTCTAAGTCTATTTTCTTTTCCAGCAGAGGTGGAGAAACTTTTTGACAACTGTGTAATTCTTTTTATGGGTGACACTGTAAATTCAGTGCCCCTGTACAGGTTGTTGTGCTCCTGTGTGGTGCTCTCAGTGTGTTCAGTTCCACTGTGTACTGCTTCCACCAGTATCACACACAGTGGGCATTGACTGCCAGAGGTTACATTCATTTATCTGTATCACTGCTTTGTGTTTTTTAGGGTCTTCTTGAGAGCCATCAACAAATTTGCAGAGACAATGAACCAGAAATTTTTGGAGAACATGAATTTTGAAGTCCAAGTAAGTATTTGGGGTTTTCAGCTGAGCTAAGGCAGCATGTGCAGGTGTGCCAGAGCCCTGCTGGTGCTGTGCCCCAGTGTCAGAATCAGGCTGATATTTACAGTACCAGAGGGGCTGTGGATGTGAGTGGGGCAGGGCTGGACCATCTTCCATGTGACATCAGAACTGACTTTTGATTTTAAGGCACCCAACCAGGGTGTTTTGTTCTGTAACTCTGCTCAGGGCTGGCAAGCAGAAAACCTTTTTTTTCTTAGCCAACCAAGTGAATTCAGAAAATCGATCTGAGGTGTAACTTACAGAGTTTTACAATGTCAGTGCTATGGATGTAGGACAGAAAGAGCTTAACTTTGCTGATTCCCAGAGTATTTAGCACTTAGAATTTATTTTTGACTTTTAGTCTTCCCTGACAGGTCTATCTTCATCCATTTTTTAAATTAGTTCTTGCTGTAATATTTAAAAATTAGGTTTAGTTGGGGTTTTTTGTTTGTTCAGTATAATTCTGTGCGTTCTGAAATATTTCACTGTGCATTTTACCATATTTTGCTTCCTTTAGATAAAAATGAAAATATTTGTAGTTTTCACATTAATTAAATTGATACTAAAATGTAAGTATAGTTTTAGATTCAGGATTTGTCACTAAGTGATGCCTGATCAGGGCATGTGAACTTACTGTGTTTCACCCTTTACATAAAGCTCAGGCCTTTATATTTTATTATTCATCTCCCACCTTTCAATCTGTTTTAAATGATTCCACTTGTGCTAAAAACTACTTGGGGGTTGGTCTCTTGGTCCTCAACACAAACCCCTTGGTCCCAAAGAACTGCAGAGCAGCCACATAAATGGTTACACAGGAAGAGTTTGAAAGGCAGTGAAAAGAAACGTAAAAGATTCACACTCCGTTACAGTGGCCCCAGATAGGAAATGTAGAACTTTTTCCTGCTTTATTTCACTAAAAATGTTTTACCTTCAAAAGCTGTGATTATACAAATGTATATATAAATAATGTTAATTAAGAGTTTTGAATCACAGTGAAAGATGTTTCTTCCAACAAACTTAAAATGTATTTTTTTGGTAAATATCCCTGTTGGAAACTCTCAGGCCCTTGACATATTAATGATATAATCTGTCTTAGGCTCTATCAGTTTACTAATAAGCAGCCTATAACCTGTTGTTTCTGTAGCACCTGACCACTGTTTACTGCACGATGTGTCAGTAATTTTTAAAAGCAGAATTTTTTAAAGGCCTGAAAGACATCACCAAGTGCGGGATACCAAAACCACACAGACTATAAAGACTGGGTCTATCAAAGTTTTATTAAGGTGTACACTGCCTTTTTCAAAGGTGAAAGCAGCAGTTGGATCTGGAGCCTTTATTTCAGCTCTTTCCTGTGGCAATTCTGTGCCTTCCAAAGTGTTATCAAACAAGCAGAGAGGTTGTAGTTCAACACTGCACCTTGTAGTTCAAGGGGATGCATTAATGCTCTTCTGTTCATGACTTGCCAAATATCTGGAGGCTCTGAGTAAGGTAAACAATGTTATAGTAAATAAATGGTGCCCTGTAAAGAATTGTAATACCCTTATAGTCTTCATAAGAGACTTTAAAGTACAAATCAAGGTGTTACCTTACTTTTCTTTCATGAATAAAAGCTCTGCAGACCTCCTAAGAGTTCCCTAAATATTTCTATTTTAAAAGTTGCTACAGGACTAATGAAGGTCTGAATATTGCAAAGCACATTGTCTAATATCCTTAATTATAAATTTAAATTTGATTTCCCACAGTGGTTTTTTTTTTTTTTTAATTAATATGTCTTGGCTGGAAGCAAACCGAGCAGTGGTTAACTCAACGTAAATGAGAAACTCCTGCACTTTATAAAATAGTTCACCTTACAGTATAGCTACCGTGTAGCTGTATTTCTACTTTTATTTACACTCCTATAAAAAACTGACGATGAGACAAAGAGACTTGCTTTTTCTACTTTGATTTGAGAGAAAATTTGGAAAAGTGTCACTTTCTTGTTTGTTAAGAGCTGCATCTTGGTAATGACAGGGGCTGCTCATTCCCACCTCCAGCCCCAGGAGCAAAGGCAGCCCCACACATCCCAACCCTCAGGGGTGTTTGGGGCAGCTCCCTGAGCCCACTGCAGGAGGAGCTGAGTGAGAGAATAGAAATGCAAATCAGCCAAAGTGTTATTTAAAATAAAAAATGCCACACCTTTAAATTCTGTGTAAACAAGTGCATGATTTTTACTGTTTGCAGGATGGTGTTTTCACATCAGATTATTAAGAGTTGAAGCAAAGTCTTAATTAAAAGAAAAATTTGAAAAGCTATTTAAGGCACAGGGAAATAGATCTGAGGATTTTCACTTGGCTGAGTGGTTGCACAGTAATAAATAGTAAACAACCAAACCAAACAAAGCAAGTCAACTGTGAAGCAACCGAGCATCTAAGAAAGTGTAGTTTAAATCTAGAGAAATGCAATGAAGAATTTTTTTGCTAATCTAATTGAGTTTGTTAAATATAGAAAAAAAAAAGGTTCCTGGCCTCTTTCTTGTTTGCAAAGCAAACTGCTTTTTTCATTTATGATGTGATTGAGGTAGAAAGGAAAGAGGTGTTACATTTAGGGCCTGGGAAAGGATGTGCTGTGTCTGATCAAGAGTGGATCCAGTCCTTGAGCCTAGAACTCAGCATTGCCTCAAAGCCAAAGGTTCAGTGCTGAGGCTGTTGAGTAGAGAGAAAAATCCCAAAGCCCTGCCCAGCACAGCAGTGAAGAGCTGCTCCATTCCCTGCCTTAGCACTGTCATCACTCAGATTCACACTCCCATCTTGGTAGGGAGCCCTGCCCTGATCCCAGAGCTCTGCCACCGAGGTTGTCATCGCACTGGGCAGGCAGCAAGGGCCACAATGGGCCGGGGAATCTTTGGTCTTGGAGGTAAAAATTGAGGGTTTGTGCCTGCTGGATGAGGGGGTGGTTTTCCTTGGTTTGGGTTTTTTCCTAGGTTTGCACACAGAGTGCATAAGGGTTGGATTCGGTACACCAGCAGCACTCAGAGGTTGTGTCCTGCAGAGATTCTCCAGCGTCAGCACACAGCAAAACTCAGCACAATAAAACCAGGTCTGCCTGCAAGGCTTCTGTTATGGAATATTTACTGTTGTGCTGATAAAACAAAGCTGTTAGCTCCAGAGGAAATAATTTTACAGGAGAGAAGAGAGTGAAATTTCATTAAGTGATTGACCAAAAATAAACCATGAAGTAGGAGTGAAGGAGAGCTCCCAATATTCATGGTGCCTACAGTACAAACAGGGACAGAATCTTGCATAATGCATGACTCTGCATTCTTCAGTGCTGAACATAAACTGGAACATGAGGATTTAATGCACAGAAATCTGGAATTTCAACAGGAAGTATTGGAATACGTAAAACCCCTTGATATGTAGCAGTTTCTATTCTGTTCATGTCCCTGGATTTGAAGCAAGTTATTTTCTTGCATTTATGTTAGATATAAAGAGGTTATGTTAAATATTGAAACAGGTTATCTAGAAAGGCAGGGAATATTTTCTCACTCCAGGATTCTGAAGGATGAATTCAGCAGTTCTGCTGCAGCAGTTTAGCAGCTCTTGCCTTGGCATTTGGAGCTGGAGCAGCTGAGCTGGTAGGTCTCCTTCCCAGTACACATCCAGGGCTTGCAAGGAAAATCTGAAGGCTTGCAACTGTGGAAAGCATTCTAGCTTAAGACTCTGTATTGAGGATGACCCTGTGGAGAGAACATAAAGAGATATATTGATGGCATACAAGGAAAAAAGGCAAGCAGGTCTGAGGTTAGACTTTCCCCTGCAGACCAATCAATGTCTCATTGCTCATTTGACTTCCTTGTTGCATTTCATGTTTAAAAAAAGTCTTATCAGCATGATTGCAATTTTCCTCTTTTCCATCTTTTTGTTTGCTTTCAATATTATTTGAAATAAGGTTCTCAAGGATTCCCTTAGTTGATGGCAGAGCTGTCTCAGGCAGCTGCTGTCCCGACCTCCTGGTGCCCCCCAGTCAGGACCAGTTAAGAGTTGTAGGAGGATTTGTTGTGGGCTGCCTTTGATGCTTCCTTTTCTCTGGAGGTGAGGAGTGCTGCTGGTGTAGGGTTCATTGTCAGCTTCTCCTGGTAAAGACAGGGGAAATTCAGCCATTGGCATAACATCCACTCTTCAAAGGTGTTGCAATGTTGCCATTTTTGCTGGTTTGTATCAAGTAACAGTTAAGGATTTGCCAATTTCAAATGTGAAAATTGGACACCATGTGCCGACCACTGCTTTGCATGTGGGCTTTTGCAGGGCAGCAGAAAATTCCGGATTTAGGGTGCAGGAGTTGAGACGGGCTCTTCAGAAAAGGCTTAACAAACAAACAAAAGCCTTAAAAATTGTGGAATATATATTTTAAAAAGGCCACCCTGATGTCTTTGGTTTAATTGTAACAAAAACTGTGATTTTCTGTACTTGTGCAATATACTCATGGTATCCTCAACAGCTGTCTGAGAAGATGTCATCTGTGGTAAATAGGATGATTCCAGGACATTTTTGTTTCTGTTGGCAGCTGATGTCATAGCAAGGTGTCACCTCTGTCCGGACTGATGTAATCTTGCGTGGGGTCAGATGTGACAAACACCGCGAAGGTCCATCACCTCTGAGGGGCCAGCCCTTGCAGAGAAATGGCTTAAAATAATTTTGTGAAACAGCTCTTCAAGTGTGTTTTGTAAAGCAAAGGTTTTAATAAAAAACAAAGTAACAAACGATACAGAAACAAAAGAAAAGCTGAGCCCAGGTGTCAGAGGCTTCTCTACACCTTGCTATGACACCTTAAAAAGCACTTGAGCTCCTTTGTGCACCTTCATAAATACTGAATGTCTCAGGAGGGACAACCTGGCCTGCTGCCAATAGAAGCAGCTACAGGTTCCAGGAAACATTTCCAAAGCCAACCAATGCCCCTGCTTGGCACCTGGCCAGTTACTGGGGAAAGAAAATCCAAGTTTCTGGGGCCTTTACTTTATTAGAACAGCAAGGGGTGAGTCTGAAACCTTTCCTTATGTGGAAACACCCACTAAGGTGGAGGCGCATTACTCCACAGGACAGAGCATTTTCACTCTACTGTAACCTCCCGGCTCCATCACCTTTGCTCTGGAGCCTTGCTCTGCCCTGTGACAGTCGCACCCTTGGTGCCCCTGGATTCCTGGCCTGCCTTTTGTCCAGGATCCCTTTGGTAATGTCCCTGGTTGGAGATGGTCTGACACCCTCGGGGCAGGGCAGAGAACAAACCCAACCCATTCTGTTGTGCTGGGGCACAGCTGTTGTGTAGCCTCTGGAAATTCAGCGTTATTGATTCCTGCTCCTCCCTCCCTTCCCTCCATTAGCACTACATTTACAGGGCATTAGAAAGGATTATAATTCTCCATCTGTGCTCTTATAATGATTGTAATTCATATATTAATCACCTATGCCACAGAATTTTATTATAAAAAGCATAGTCCAAAATCTAATGTCAGTCTGTTTTGAAAGAAAATGCTTACAGAACTGTGCAGCTTAATTTTTATTTTAAAATCTTATTTTAGAAACCCCCAAATCAAAACCCTCAGTGCATTACAAATACACAGGGGAGAAATACACACTGTAAAAAATCTGTGTATGGCAGTGACAGACATTGCAGAAACAATGCAGAGGTTAATAGGTGTTATGAACAAATCAGAATCATGTTAATATAAAGAGA
>VZSR01001775.1:163520-238591 GCA_013398615.1 Brachypodius melanocephalos
TTACCTAGAATTAACAGTACTGGAAATATTAAAGTGTTATATTTTTATATATTATATATCATATTGCACATTTGAAAATTATCAAATTGCAGAGTTTGAAGTTCATATTTCATCCTTCCATGAGCAAATATCAGCTTTCAGAGGTGTGGAAAGGAGGAGGCTGCAGCCTTTACTCCTGGATGACTTTTTAGGATAACTATCAAATCTCTTCTTCGTGAAATGGCTGGAAATTTCCTGCTAGATTAATCCCACGTTTTCCAATTCGACAGATGTCTGAAACACCTTGGAGTGTTATTGTGGGATTAAGAGAAAACAAAATGTGTCTTATAAGAATAATTTTTTCATTTTAAAAATCTATTTCCATATTATTTTACTTTAGAGAGAGACTAGTTTGTCTTGTAGAGTTTTAAAGTGAGTTTTGGTGCTTAAAACCTTGTGAGTCCTTAATTTGAATATGTTATTGAAAGGGAAAGGATCCCATTTTTTTCAGCCATTTTGGGGTACTCAAAACATGGAAGGAAAAGTATTTTATAAATAAAGAGATTGAGTCTGTAGGGTGTGTCTCTGACAAAGGTAGCACTGAACTTGGAGCTATTAAATGAAATGAGAGACCATTTAGAAATAAGCCTTCATTTTTCTCCCCACAATCTAGAACAATTTGAGAAATTTTCCATTTCACTGCTATAATTGCCACACAGAGCATGTGCCCTGCACATAAATAAACACAGCCTCTCAAGGGGCTGGGAACTCCACACTGCTCAAAATAATATCTTAAAATATTTGGTGAGAGTGTAAAATGGGGCTTTCAGGGCATAAACAACATTTGTCCTGCTAAGCAGGGCTCCGAGCTGGCTGCAGAACTGAGTTGGGGTGTGCAGCAAGGCCAGCTGTGCTCACACACACACAGAGTTCTCCCAGGCTCTGAGAGGAGCAGCTCTGCTGGGCAGAGCCTTGGCTGGGCCTCCAGGGCAGGAGTATCATATAGAAATCCAAGAGGACGTTTGAGAATTGTATTTATTAGGGGAAATGTCTGTGGTTCTGGATGTGGTTTTGTGCGTTGGGATCTGGTTTTCCCAGTTATTTTCACACCAGTCTATTGCACTATTTGTGCAGCATTCGTGAAGTTTGGAAAGGCTGAGGCAGGACAGGTCTGGGGTCAGCATGCAAGAATTCTCTTTATTCAAATTTTCTGACTCCATTTATATACACTCTACATAAGTGGCCAAAGTATTGGCCAAAAGCAGATCATCCCATCACTCGGATTGGTGATCATTCCAATCACTCAAATGTTCTCTCATTGCAAAGGAATGTAAACATTTTCTTATTTACATGAAAAGGCTTGGGAACTCAGCTCAGAGTTCCAAAACATCAGAAGGCTTTAACTTTAATATCAGAATGCAAGTCTAAGATGTGAAAAAGCAGAGTGACACCAGTCTCTTCTAGGCTTTTCCGCCACTTAAGTTTTGATGGAACATTTGTTCAGTGGGTTCCCAACCCAGGCTTGTTTTGCACCATACAAAATGAAGAGCTCTGTTCCATGTTTTGCTCTATCCTTTGAATCACCACTGAATACATTTCCCGTTGCCTTCTGCTCTCTCACTGAGCCCTACCACTGGTGTTAGCTACAGCTGCATTTTTAAGTGTTTAAAGCTGCAGCTGACTGCCTAAAATCTCCTGAAAATTGTATTTCCTCCCTTAAATTTGTGTTTCCTAGGGAAGTTTCTCTTTTCCCTTTCCATTTCTAGTGTGTGAGAGGTGCTCGTGTTTGATTGTCTGTAGAACAGAGTTTGCCTTCAGGAATGAAGGGTTGTGCACTGTAAGCACAGGGACTTTTTGTCTGCTTCAAGCACAGACTCAGTACTATCAGCTGTTATTTGGGGATGTATTTTGTCCTTCTTTCATGTGGAGAGCTCTTCACAAATTACACTGGAATTTCATACAAATTGTTGTTGAATTAGGATCCAAAGAGGAGTCAGGAGATGCCTTTAGAAGTGGTGCTCCAATCCAGTGTAATTACATTGGCGCCTTTAGCTCCAATTTGTTAAGATCCACCAGCACATAACGTGTTCCACCAGCCCTGCTTTGGTTGAGGGTTTACTGCTGTTGGCTAATGAATCTCATGTGAATCTTTTTTTAGCAATATTTATTCAGCTGCTCTGTTGTTAAGAGCAAATGTGTAGTAGTGATTATTAAAATTCATCTTTCTTGCTTTTCTGCTAATTGCATAATACTACTGATGTACATCTCTGCATAATATAAGAATCTCATATTGCTTGCATCATTTGGTTTCATAAATTATTCTGCATTATGCATCATTTAATATTATTCCTTCTTTCCTCAAAATTATTATAATTTCCTTATATTCAATTTACAGCTGTGGAACAACTATTTTCATTTGGCTGTGGCTTTTATTACCCAAGATTCACTGCAGCTGGAAAACTTTTCCCATACAAAATACAACAAAATCCAGAACAAGTAAGCAAAATCTATCCTTTAGCTTGTATCTTTAATTTTGTAGTAAAATGATGAAAAGGTAATGATAAAAACACCTTTCATGCTCCTTTCCTCCCAGGTATGGAGATATGAGACGTTTAATTGGCTTTGCTATCCGTGACATGTGGTACAAACTTGGTGAGTAGAAAACTGAGCTTCACTGCAACTGAATCTGTCACATAATGTTTGTTCCATTGAAAAATATCTGACATGAAGTGCTTCTGTAAATATTTCTGCCATTTGAACTTAAAATATGTTTTCACTCCTGTGATTAAGCTTGGAGCCAACATGAGATACAATTGGATTACTGCCAGTTTTGCATTTAAAAGAGAACTCACAAACTCCTCTCAGATTTCAAACACGACTGGAATCAGATTTCAGAACCTCATTTTGCAGGATCGAGACTGGATGACTTTTCCCTGAGAAGGTTACTGCTCAGCCTGAACCTGTGATTCTGCAAATTAGGAGACTCAGATTTGGAATCTGTTTGGATTAAAATTCCAAAAAAGTTTTTACATTTGTTGTCCAGCCAGGTTCTGCTGCTCCTCCTTCGAGAATTTCACATTCACTCATTTGGGATCATTTCTTATTACACTGAACTTAGGCAGAATATTTGTTTTATCTTGGAAATTTTTTTGGGGGGATATGCATTAAAAATTCCCACGGCATGCATCAGAAAGGAACATCAGAATCAGAACACTCCCTAGTTTGGAACAAGCCTCCCATTTGTTGATGAGAAGGTTTTTGTATCCTTGCAAGCTCCAGGCAGCGCTGACACTCTCCCAGCTCCTTGGTTTGCTGCTCTCTGCTCTGTTTGCCAGGGCAGCCTTTGAGCCACACCTGGGACCTGGTTGTAGGAACAGGGTAAAAAGCTGCCCTGTCATTTCATCCAAGTGCAGCTAATGAGTAGTCTGTAAGTTCCTATATGAAGCTGTTTTGAGAATGAGAAGTTCCTTTAACAAAACCATCTATTCTGAGGGTGAAAAATAAGTGAACAAGGGATTTGTCCCATGAGAATCAGCAAAGAAAATACGTAAACAATCCAAGAATAGATAGATTTGATGGAAAAGTAAAATATCTTTTACTAACCAATAAAATAATTAACAAGAAAGCTATTAACCAATTAGAAGTTGCCCTCAAGGTTTGTAAAAACTGTGTAAAAGAGAGCATGTGGCCATGATGAAGAGCCTTCTGAAGAGATTCTATTGTGTCAATCTATGTGTCGTGTCCCCCCCAAAAACGATACCTGACCAGGCGTTCTGCAGATTTTTGGCAGAATTTTGGAGGTGTTCATTGGCAGCTGATGTAACCCTGGTGCTGCAGGATAATTCCATATGGGTTTAGCAGCTGCGTTCTGTGGATAGTGCTTCTGTTACTGCCGCTGATTTTGATGCATTGGTTGGTTTGATTCATTGTTGCAATGTCTAATTTTATTCAAAAGCCAGTAATGGTTTTCTCCTTCATACTAAGGTTACTCCATGTGACACTGTCCTGTGTGCTCTCCTTCTGGTAGAATCTGGGAGGTTCTTAGGGTAATTTATTGCTTTCTACTCTAAATATTTATAAGGACATGTCAAAAACTAAAAAATCGAATTCTTCAGTGAAAATATCAACTCCTCTGGCACTCCTGCTTATTCCTGGCACTGCATTCTGGCACCTTAGAAGGAGACAGTATCCATTCACAGACCCCCAGCTTCTGAGGAGAAATGAAGAGAAGTGATTGAGTTGTAAGACTTGACCAATGCAGATAGCTTAAACATTGCTTTAAATGATCGCAGCTCCTAGATGTCTTCCTAAAAATATTTGGTTTGCTCCTCAAATATTCAAATATTTTTGGTTTTGTTTCAGGCCAGAATAAAATTTGCTTTATTCCGGGGATGGTTGGGCCCATCTTGGAAATGACTCTTATTCCAGAAGTTGAGCTACGAAAAGCCACAATCCCAATTTTCTTTGACATGATGCTGTGTGAATATCAGAGGACAGGAGAATTCAAAAAGGTAATTGCAAATGCTCTGTGTGAAAATGCATTTAAATGTCCTGAGTATTTCTGGTAGATGTTTGTCAAGTGAGATTTTCTGCTTACATAAAGTGAAATCCCAAATATTAAGAACCAAAGAAAAAGCAAGTGTAGGATCTCCAGAGTGACTTAGCTTGACTTAGGCAAAACTTGTTGCAATGACAGCAACAAATAGATGGAATAGCAAAGAAGGGCCCAGGGAAACCTCGAGATCTCAACCCAAATTTTCAGGATTTTACTGGAAAACGTTTTGAGCAGCAAGACCTACATTGAAGTCAACCCTTCATTAAGTAAGAGACAGAATTAAATGACTTCTAGGGATCCTCTATAATCTAAATATTTCCTTATCCCCCTTCTTTGTGACACAGGTATTGAAAAGCCAAAACTTCCAGCTTTTAATACGTAGTGTCTGACAGGAGTAGCAGTGAAGAGTTAATTATATGTTGTCAGATTTACCAGGAAGCTGTAACTTTTCTAAATGTTCATTGTGAGAAAAAATAATCACTGTGAAGAACTGAAATTCCTGGAGCATTTTCAGCATTTTAAAAAAGAAAAAGAATTTTTAAGTCACTACTATGAAATATTTTTGATTGATGGAATAGAAATTGGGATGGTGGAGCAGGGCACTGGAGATTGTAATCTAAATTTCCTGCCAGTTCTTGCTATGTCTGCCTGGGCAGTGGAGTGTCCATCCCTGCCTGACATCTCCATTCTCCTCGAGCCCTTTGGGCATGGACTCACCTTGTTCTGTGTTTACACACTGTCTCCCACAGTAAATGATAAACTGGATATTCAGCTTTGTAGTTACACAAATAATTAATTCAGAACAGCCTGTGTAAGGGAAAATGACAAACAAAAAGGCCTCATTTTAGACACATGTAAATATAAATATCTCGTAGACCCAGCTATGTTTAATACTTGAAATCATTTGGGGCATTTCTGTGTCAATGAAGTGTGGAACAAATGAGCAGATGGAATTTCCACTTTGCTCTGTATTCCACAGTGCAAAGCTTTTGGTTCAAGGCCAAGATTAAAACCCACTTTGTTTCTGTGCATCTGTTCCCTCCGTGTCCTGATAGTCCTATATTTGCCTTCTTAAAAACGTTTTCCTGCTCACAGCGTATACCTCCCCTCTTGGGAGAGACACAGAGATCTGTAGAGCCCAGGAATCCTGAGAACTCATCATTCATCCTGCCTGATTAACAGGAGCAGCAGCTTGGGAGCCTGGGAGAGGCCAGGCACTCCAGTGCCCACTGAATCACTTCTGCCATAAAAAGAAGTTTCAGGTGGTATTTTACAGTGCCAAGGAACAAGGACACTGGGTTTATTGCAGGTTAAGGAGAAGGGAGAGTTTTTATCATATGGTGCAAAAACTATTTCATAATTGAGCAGCTGAGTCTCATTGGACTCTAATGTTCTGCTTTAGGAATTGTGATCATGTGCTCATCAAGAATCATGGGGTTTATCCTCTGTTTTGCTGTGGATGAGGTAATTAAGATAAAAAAAACTTTCCTCTGTAAGTTTATCTATTCTGGTAGGTTTTTTAAAATACATATTCTAAAAGAAAAGGCACATTAAGTTTTATGTTTTAAAATTGTTCCCTCCTTAATTTAAAGCAGCAAATAATATGAATGGATAATTACTGGAGGCACAAACACATAAACTCCAGGTTTTGGTAGGGGGAAATTTTCATTTGCAAATTGACATTTAGTAGTATAAAGGATGTTTTTTTAAAGCTTCAGTATAAAATTTTGAGAATGACAACATGTTATTTCAAGAGTGCTTGGGGCACTCAAGAGCCCAGAATGACATTCACTTAAAACATAATTTTGTGGAACTTTAAAAATAAATAATTTATTTTTAATCTAATCTTCTCTAATGAGAGAAGAGGTGGGGGGAAAAGCACAGACAGAAACATCTTTACGAGCTGAGACTGCACCAGCACAGGAACCAGAGCCTGTCTGGTACCTCCCACACGATTTAATAACCTTTCCCAACAATCCTGTCTCTGTTAAGCTGCCCTGGTGCTGTGCTGGGCCAGGGCTTCTGGGGGCACAGGGGATGTGCTGGTTCTGGGGGCTGTGTCCTGCTCTAAGCACACAACATTCAGGTAATGAGGATATAAAGGCATTTAAATTTATCAAGCAAGAATTGCATTTTATTTTATTTTATTTTATTTTATTTTATTTTATTTTATTTAGCTATTTCTAGGAAATCGTCTAATCCCAGAGAAAACAAAATTCCACCTGTGGTTTTCTGAAGAATGAATTGCTCTACAAATATATTTAATGGCTTGGAATCTGTATGTAGGTGTAGGATACAGTAAGACACTTTCTTGCAATCCTGTCTCCTACTTTACACATGTAATTTCCATTCACCCAGAGCAGTGTTACATAAGCTCATAATTTTAACTCTAATTGAAGATGTAGAGAGGGAGCCATTAATATCTACTAATTTTGGCTATCCAGGCTCTGCCTATCATGAGCTCAGAGAGCTGGGAATCTTGTAAAGCCTATTTATTCATCCCTCAGTGTCTGTGGATAGACTCAGTCCTGTAAATGGATCCCTTTCTCCTTCAAATAAAAAGAGAAGCTCATTGCTCATGTGTTGGACACACAGGATTTTAAAAAATGCCATCCCCCAAATACTGATAACACACCTTTCCTTTCCTTGAAAGATCAGGCTGAGCATTTTAGTAACACTTCCTAAAGGAAGACACATTTTCAAGGGACCTCGTCCTGCTTGTTCCAACTGTGATCTGAGACCAGGAGTTAGAAAATGGTTGCTTAAAAAATAAACAAACAAACAAGGGAAATTAGCTCTTTGCAGAGTAAATGAAAATATCATTTAAATAAACATGGACTTGAGTTACATTGCGGATTTAACTTGGCTTAGGAAAGATTAATTCATCTGTGTTTATATTTTTGTTCAAATAAATCATTCTGGTTTTGTTTGGTGTTTTCAGTTCAGTATCTCTCGTGGGTTCTGCCAATTGCTGGAGCCATCTGGGGAAGTTTTCTGTGTTTGCTTTTCTTCCTGACTGCTGTGGATCCATGTCAGGAATCAGTGCTGGCTGCTGCTTTGTGCTTGGCTTTCTAGGCTGGTTGTTAGAGGACAGACACTGATCCTGTGGCACTGTCCTGTTGTCCTGAGCTCTCCCAGGTAACAGAGAGTGACTGAGGTGTCCTCAGCAAGCTCCTCTGGCACAGGAGATTCACCTGCTCTACACAGTCACATTTCCTTCTCTCAGTTCTTGAAATCTTGCTCTGTGTGAGGGTTTCAGAGGGATGTGATCTCAGCAGCACAGGCTGAGTTTGGACAGCCTGGTGCTCCAGAGAGATCCATGTGGAAAACATGGATGTGTTTGGTGCTTTGGTGTCAAGGTGTGCCTGAGCTTCCTTGATCCTGGAATTCCTTGGATCTGTTAGAGCAGCAGATAGGTTTAAAGCCAAACTGGTGCCAATGACAATTAGGCACACCCTGTTTAAGGCACTTTCCAGACCTTAATTTTGTTGCACAGAAACATTAAAACTTTATTCTATATTTCTGCCAACTTTTTTATTGGTTTTGATCCAAGCCACTGATTTTTTTCTCTTCTTGCAGCTTGTTGAGAAACTGCAGGAAAGATGCTTAGGAAGAGTTTTTTTGTTCAGATTCAGCAATGTGAAATTATTGCCTCTTTGAGAACTAATCAATTCTCCACCTCCTGAATAAGTACTAGGAAGGATTTAAGAGGTGGATTTAACTAATGCTTGACCTGCACTATATTCACAGATTTGTCTTACTGCAGTAAGCCCACAGAAAATGACTGGATTGGATGGTTTTGCTCAATATTTCCTTGTCCTGGAGCTGCCATGCACCTTTGTTACCCACATTAAATACTAACACACATCCTACTTGTACATAAAAATTAATTCAGAGGCCTTTAGACTTCTATTTCAGCCAGGATGAGGCAGAGCAATTTTATTTTTTTCTGTTAAGCCATTTTTCAGTGATAGCTCTTTATTCTCTAATATTAGTATAGTACGTACTGTTCAACAGGCAGCCTTTCATTTGTATTCTAATTGGAGAGAAAGAATTAACACTGCAAGTAACAAAGTGGTGGAAATGGCTTCTTCCTCCTGCCCCTTTCCAGAGCAGAGTGAACCTGGACTGCCACTGCTCTGAGCCCAGGTTTTGCTCTTGGTGTGAGCAATGGAGAGGTTTGGCTGCTCAAGATGCTGTTTCAAACTCCTTGAAAGAAGCAGCAGCCACTTCAGTTTCTGCCTCCCGAGCACTTTGCAGGATCAGGGTGGCCAATGGATCTGGGTTGGACACTGGAGGAAAGAGGAGAAAGTTTGGCCTTTGTTATTGAGAAATGATGAATCATTTTTCTGGCTGGAGAGGTTGAATCACAACCTACTTGAAGGAAGTACATCTAGTAACATATTTTGATTTAGAATGTCTTGTTTTTTAAAACTGAAGAAATTCTAAAAACACATCAGAAGAGATGCATGACCTGCTCGGGGCTCTAAGAAGGAAGAACTGTTTCTGTCTGTGTAGCCCTGTCTTGGCTTCAGCTCAGAGCTGAATGTTTTGATGAGGATATACTGAAATAAGGTAAAATATTTTGCATTGCAGTTATCTGAAAGTACCATATCTGAAATACTACTGTAATTCTTTGTACCATGAGAGGCTTCCGGGTCTCTGATGGGATGATCTGGATCCCAGCCTGCCAAAGCTCTCAATTACACAGAAACACTCCAGGGAGAAACAGAATTATTCATGTACTGACAATTGTGTGAAATTTTGTATCAAAGAGGAACGTGAAAACTTGCTGCATTAGCACAATAATGAATTCTGTCATTTTTACAGTGGTTTTAATAATTAGATCTATGTAAAGCAACAGAGCTTTATTTCAGTGTAGGTCTCCACTAATGCTCTCCTGATATGTTAATTACTTGTCAAGAGCCCTGAGGTAGCTCTTTCCTACTTTCTGAACAGGGTGCAGTTGTTTGCACGAGGACAAAGACTGTCTGTAGCTGCCACAGACTCTGAGCTTGTGTCTCACATGCCCAGTGCAGGCGAAGCTTTGTGAAAATCTCTGTCCAGGCTTTCAGCCATGCTAAAAGCCCAGACCAGAATATGCCCAGCATTTCACCTTTGGGAATATGTGACATAATTATACAAAGGTACTTTTTCAATGCCACATTGAAGTGTGTTGACCTGTGGATAGCTGCTCAGTGTTTTGATTTTTCTGTCTTTATTAGTTTGAAAATGAAATAATTTTGAAGCTGGATCATGAGGTGGAAGGAGGACGAGGGGATGAACACTACATGCAGCTGTTTGAGTCCATGTAAGTAATGCATGACAATAAATAGAACAAATGCCTTCAGCATGTGTTTCTGTCTTATTTTTCCCAGTCCTCAGATTGGTAACCTTACCTAAAATAGAATCTTAGCAACTTTTTTCATTAAGGGACTGGAAATACCATAATGCTTCACTACACCCGGTTTGCATTGAAGTTTTGCTCATTGAAATTATTTTCCTGATTGCTTTTCATTGTTCTGTGCTTCAGCTAAATTATGAAGAAGTTATACCTAACCTGCATTTTTACATATCTAGATTGGACTCCAAGAGATTATTCAGACAAGTCTGAATTTTAATAAGGCTTTGTGATGTCATGTGCATGTTTTACTTCCTCAAAGCCTGCTACCCTGTATGGGTTGTATTTCTGGGTAGGGGTAGCAGCCTTTGAAAAGTCACATCTCTCATCAGACGAACCATGAAAGCTTTGGGTACACACACAGGGGACATAAAGAATAATTTATTATCTTTCTTTTTGCAGCAGCTTTTATCAAATTTGAATGTTGCTGTCTAATTTCCTTCAGGATTTCCCTTAGGGTAAATAAGCCCAGTATTTCAGTTTATCATCTGGAATGTTTTCTGGACGTTCGTACAATGTCTCCATCTAGTTTGGAATACTACATTGCCTTAAAGCTGGAGATAGAATTCAAACTGAGACTTTATCGATGCAAAATGCAACTCTTCCCTCACATCTTGTATGTGTGTGACCCTTGAAGTTCACTTTTTCTGAGCTGTGTAACATTTACTTGCCTTGTTTGCACTTTGCTCTTTCATTCCAGTGCTTTTCTTGGAAAGTGGCACTATCCAGTTAAACCCCTGTTTTCAGCAGTGCAGTCAAGGAGTGTCATCAAACACAGAACAGAGCTTTTGAACTCCTGCCTTTGCAAGGTCCCCTTCTTGCTCTGACATACCTGGTTTTTCCCCTTGGCACTGTCCCACTTTCTAGAAGGCCTCAAGTTCAAAGTTGCCACATTTCTAAAGATGGCAATTCATCTTATCTCCAGATTTTGTTGATTGAGACCTGTAGGTGGAGTGTTGAAGCAGAGGCTGGTGACCTGCCTGTGGTAGGACCTGTTGTCTCGGTTGGTTTGGTTTAAATCTTCCTACATTTACACCTTTCAAAGCAGGGATTTCAAGCCTCTGTCCCCAACTCCCTATTCCAATTGGAAGAAGACCCAGATAAATTTGCCTCCACATTTATTCATTTGATCATTTTTTCATCAGCTGGTCACCTATAACTGTCTGCCCTCCTGCACAGTTCCAGATGTCACCTGAAGGCAGATATTTAGCAGCACTCAGTGACTGCTGTGTCACTGCTCACCTCTGCAGCCAAGATTTCCCCAGGCTGGTGGTTGCTGGGAACTTCTCCATGCCCATAGCAATTAACCAAACAGGTTTAGCAGAAGTTTAATTAAGCACTGCCTTGCATCTGTCCCTAGACCTAAAGGTGAGTGTGGCCCATGAGGGGTTGTGACCTGTCCTAAGACAGTGCCAGGGGAAGCTGGGGTGATGTGAAAGGTTGTTCTCCACAGGCAGAGCAGACAAGGCTGCCCAGCCTGGGGAAATGCAGGAGAGTCAGTGCAGCTCCATGAACACAAGTTGTGCCGTGCCCCTTGTCCTCGTGCTCAGAAAATGAGTTCTGGCATGTTTTAGTTCCTGATACAGGCACAACAGGAAATGGCACCTGGCAGCTTTCCAGTTCCCCATCATTGCAGTGGCCCATGCTATGCAGTTGTTTTTCTCCAGCTTTATTGCTTTATATTTTTAATTTATATTATTATATATTATTATATATTATTATATATTATTATATATTATTATATATTATTATATATTATTATATTATATATATTACTATTATTGCTTTTTATTTTTTAATTTAATATTTTCTAATTTTTTTTCAAGCTCTGTTTAAAAATTCAAAAGTTTCTTGCTCCCTCCTGTGGATAAAAAAAAAAATCTTCTGAAGTTTTTTGGTCCTTTTGATTGGGATTACTGTATAAAGCTGAGCAATACAACTTTTTGAATTTTCCCTCAAGAGACAGGAATAATTCTCTCCTGCTCTTTTTGTAGTTCTTTATGTGGACTCTGGTTCACCTTTCTTTACTGACTGGAGTTATGTACTTCGTGCTGGGTGAGACCCAGCAATAGCTTGTGGTTTATGTCAATGTTTTTCTGCTTGTATTGGGAAGAAATGTGACATCTTGGTGCCTCAGGTTCATTGTGCAGTCAGGGAACATCCACAGCTCTGCCCTGTTTGCTGTTACTGCAGGGGAACCTGTGGCAGAAATCCATAATAGCCACTTGAATGGTGGCTGTACTTGCCTTCATTAGTGTCTCACACTCTTTCTGATACTTGCAGATGTAAAATAACATGATTTTCCTGTATAATATTCCAGTCTCCTATGTGTTTCTGAGGCTTTCTTACCTTCTTTCCCACAAACGTATTTTAATGTGCTGCTGCCTTTTCTGTCACTGTCAACTCTTCTGCCCCTTTAGTGTTTCCATTCCATTTGCAGTGTGCTTTATAAGCCATGTGTCAGTTATTGATTTAAATATTTCAGTTTCACACCAGTCAGACAAGAGCAATTGGAGTATGCTGGTTTTATCTGCTGGCCATTGTCCCTTCTCTCTTATCCAATATAAATGTTCTTTCAGACATCTACATACACATTCCTTCTGTGTCAGGACTCCACTGGAGCTGCACAATCCAAGGAATAAACTTTAGATGCGGCTGTTACTTTGCTTGAGTTGGAACTTTATTCCTGGGTATTCTGCAGGGGTTCCATTCTAGGCCAGAGCTTCAAGGATTTCTTTGCAATTGAAGTCAATATGAATATGTATTTTCTGAAGAAGGTTCAAATAATTATGAGGAGTAAAAAAAAATGGTTTTCTATTAATTAAAACAGTATACTTTGTAATTAGGGTTTTAAAATATTGTGCCTAAAGATTATTAATTTTTTTTATTACCTGGGTGTCTGTAAAACAATTATGTGGAGCTCAATTTATAATTGAGCACTGAGAGGTCAGAACCTTCCCAGCTACCAACACAAAGGAGGAGAAAAATTACCTGCATCTCTGCCTGACCCAATGCTTGTATCTATAATTATATATGTGAAAATATATGTATGGAAGTGTGTATATAAATATAGATATTATATATAAAAACTTCAGTTTGTCAGAGAGGATCCCAATGGAACAATGTTAAGTAGAGGAAACAAAAGAAAAGCAAAGAAAGAAATAATTTCTCTTAAGCAAAGAAAGAAAATACTCCTTAATGAGATACAGATAATCACCTAATGATGTTAAAACAGTTCAATGTTGAAAACAAACTCAGACAGTAAAGTGAAATCTCTACTCCTAAATCACTTCTGCACTTTTTAGAAACAATATATGCTAATGTTTTGTTAATGTAAATTGAAACTGATGATACCAAAATACAAAATTCCCTTTCCTGTATTTTTATCAGAAGAGATCAAGCTGCTCTTTTCAATCTGCAGATAGTTGATTGGTTTTGCTTATTTCTCAAAATAAAATAAAATAAAATTACTCTAGAAATGTCTTTTTTGAGCTAAAATTGTAATTTTTATTCATTTGAACTTTTACTCACGTGGAACAGTACAAAGAGAAGGAAAGCATTTTTGCATTTTATGCTGAGGAAAGGAAGGTGCAGTATTTATTGCAATAGTGTAACATTTCAGAGACTTGTGATTGCACAGATGCAGATTTCTCTGTCCTGAAGTTGTGGCTACATCCTTGAATTCAAAGTAATTTTCAGACAGGAAAAGTAAATGTTTCTTTTCTTTTTCTTTCCATTTGATTTATATGCCATCTGTCTTCTGAATGTCTAAACTACCAACTCACAGAGGGAATTCCCAGTGCATTCTGCAGTTGATTTAGGCCTAATTCAGTATTTGCCATCAGAATTGTACCAATATTTCTGTGTTTGCAGCCTTACAGAGTGTGCCAAGCAGCACCCTGGCATTTCCAGCCTGGTGGAAAGCTTTGTGAGCCTTGTGAAGGGGCTGCTGGAGAGGCTGCTGGATTATCGGGCTGTGATGAGCGATGAGAACAAGGACAACCGCATGAGCTGCACCGTGAACCTGCTGGTACGTTCTCTGCTGGGCCCTGGGCTGAGGAGGGGAGGGATCAGGATCCATTTATTAACCATGAGGCTCAATCTTCCTGGGGGCAGGAGTGGCTGACAACATTCCACAGTGATTTAAACTCTGGGACAAGAGATTTTATATCTCTTTGCATGGATATATGTGCAAATCTGAAAGCAACGTTCACCTGTAGGAACAGGGTAAAAAGCTGCCCTGTCATTTCTCCCAAGTGCAGCTAACAAGTAAGTTCCCATATGAAGCTGTTTTGAGAATGAGAAGTTCCTTTAACACAACCATCTATTCTGAGGGTGAAAAGTAAGTGAACCTGTAATAACAAGGGATTTGTCCCATGAGAATCAGCAAAGAAAATATGCAAACAATCTGAGAATAGATAGGTCTGATAGAAAAGTAAAATGTCTTGTACTAACCAATAAAATAATTAACAAGAAAGCTATTAACCGATTAGAAGTTGCTCTCGAGGTTTGTTAAAAACTGTATAAATGACAGCATGCAGCCATAATAAAGGAAAGCCTTCTGAACTTTTATGGTCACTCTGTGTGTCATGACTGTCCCAGCAACATTCACCCATTTGCTTTGTTTGGTTTGGATGCTTTATCCACTCTGGTTCTGTGGATAAATAAGGAAGTTGGCTGCTCACATGCCTGTACCCATTGACAGGCTTAATGGGACAGTGGATTCTTGACAGAGTCAAGCTGTGATGAGGAGCTGACCCCCTTGCTGCCTCAGCATCTCAATAGTTACAGTTTTCAAATGTGGGCAGGAGACCTGCAAGGCACCTTTGCAGATGGGTGCGATGAGGTTTTATCCTGGGCCACTCTGCCTTCTTTTCTATTCCTGTTTTGTGATGAAGATATTGTAGAGAGAGATTCTTCCACCAGGAGATTCCTCAAAGCTGAGGAGGAACCTCTGCCACCTTTGAAGTATTACACTCACACACTTTTTGTTCCTCAATAATCACTGTGCAATGGGGTGTAAATTTCTGCAGCTCTTCAAGAGACCATTCTTGTCATGCATTTTTCACAGCATTAGCAACTTGCATTCCTGCAAGCATGTTATGGTGACAAAAGAGTTTATTCCTGGAACTAACCCCTTTAGAGGTATTACACAGGAATGCTTCATAACTACAGTGCTACACATCTGCTTCAATACATACCAGCTTCCACCAAATGTAGCTGGAGCATGTGGTTTATTCTATTCATGCATTTGGATAACCATATTCTCCTCTTCTGCAATACAAAAATCTTCAGTAATGATCCCATTATGGACTAGAAGTATAGGTAGGTATAAAACCATACATATAACTAATAAAAATATTAATTGAAGAAGTAGTGCCAGGTTTAAGCTTCAGATAGTCTGTAAATAATCTACTTTTCATACTGTCTGCTTTCTAAACAACCAAGGAAAGCAAAACCTCAGTATGTATATGTATATGTATATGTATATGTATATGTATATGTATACGTATATAAAAGTATATAATTTCATTAAAGGACATTAGGAGGTAACTTTAAATCTTTGTGTCTCTAGAATTTCTACAAGAACATTAACCGAGAAGAGATGTACATCAGGTATGGCAACCATTCTATTGGATCTCTTTTGGAGAGGGCATTTAATATTGTCTTGTGAGTTCTGGTTTTATCACTGTGCTTGGATTTCTGTATTTATTGTTACTTTACTATCCCTGTTGACTCTGTGGCAGCCCTGGCCTCGTCTGCATTCTCACTCTGTTGTTAGCTTAGCCTTCAGCAACTGGAAATCTGTGCTATGTGTTCAGCAGCAGCATTTTTTCCACAAGAATTACCTTCTAATTGATCAAATCACTCAACATTCACTGTCTATTGTTTAAAATTAAGAAAGTGCAGATAGATTTGAGGTTTGAGGGAGGCTGCATCATGCATTTAGGATGGCAGAGGAAACATTCCGGTTTTGTAGAGTGGCCCAGTCTGCTGAGTCTCCTTCAGTATGCTACACTCCTGGGACAAGGTTACAACTGAGGCATTTTCTGTAGGAACTGGGTAAATTCCTGCAGATGTGGCATGGCCTCTTGCTGTCTCCAAGAGTTTTGTATGTGTGCTGCAGCAAATCTTGCTGCTTCAAAAGCTCCCTGTTTCCTGCCTGTCGTCTCCTGCAAAATCTGCAGAACAAAGCCCAGAGTCCCAGCTGAAATGAGCCCTGAAGGTGATTCAAAGCCCACCCTGGAGCTGTGAGCCAGACCAGCTGGGGGAACAATGCTCCCCTTCTGTGGGTATTGCTGAGGGGAAAACTTTCTGTTGGGCTGCCAGCTGGGAATGGGAATGCCTTGGTGTCAGGGATCCTGTGTCTCAAATCTCCTGGTGTGAATTAGAGGAAGGGAGGCAATTTTCTTCCTGGCTGCTGTAGATGCAGCTTGAGCCTCATGGTGGGCAGTGCTGGAAGAGGCAATGCTGCCATAGGGCTCAAGGAGAACATTCATCTTAGAACAACTCCTCTGCCCCAACACCTTCTGGGTGGAACAGGGACTGCTTTGCCTTCCTGGGCTGGTGTTTTCCACTCTCTGCTTCCTCCTGGTTTCTGCTGTGGCTGCACCTGTGTGCCTGTGACTGAGAGGTGCTGCAGGGCAAGGTGACCACCCTGAGGAGCCCTGCAGGAATGCTGGCCTTGGAGGGCTCTCTCAGACCCTGAGTGCAGCAATCCATGCTCTGAGGAGCTGGCCATGGCTCACAGGAGCCTCCTTCTCCTCCTTTCCTGCACAAAGTTTCAGCACTGCCAAGGGTTAACAGATGCCTACAGCTTCAACCCCCCTCAATGTCCTTGAAGAGTCTTTGGGTAGTCACAGTGTGACATTCACGGAGCTTCCCGTTATCTGGAACATTTTGATGCTCAGTATTCCAGTCGTGTCAGTCTCCAGCCTAATCCTTGCTCTCTCCTCTATCAGGTATTTGTATAAATTGCGAGATCTTCATTTAGATTGTGAGAATTACACAGAAGCAGCATATACCCTTCTACTCCATACGTGGCTCCTGAAGGTTAGATTTTTCAAACTCAATATATAATTAAGCTTTTACAATTTTCAATTTGATATTCTTAAGTGAATGTCTTAAACTCTGAGTTATTTTCCACAGGGATATTCAAGTTTCAAGTTAGAAATATTGCAGTAGGTCATACAAAATTAGCATTAGTTGTTGAAATTATATTTTCAGTAGGTATTAAATGCCATATATTGCTGAAACTAAATATGGTAGAAAAAATAGTTTTCCTTTAAAGTGAGAACATTGTGTACAAATGTAGTTTTCATTTTGGTAATTTTTTACTATCCTAAACATATCAGTTATGAAAATAAAACAGTTCCAGCTATCACAAGGGGACATCTAACTTTTAAATAATATGGATTACGTAACCAAGGTATGTTGGCTTTCTTTTGTAGCTGGTAATTAATTATCTTTCACTGTAACTATTGTTCATTACCAATATAACGGAGAGTATCAATTAAAATGGTCAGTAAGATCAATTTCCATTACAAAGGGACATTCCAAATTAAAATGTTCTTCAGCAAAAATCTGATATTCCTTATGGAATTTACTTTAGTACAGAACTATATCAATTTGTGCTATTTTGCCTAAACTTCATTTTGATTTTTTGTGATCATACAAATATGAGATATATTTTCTGTATTGGTATAGACAAAGATATTGTATATGTAATATTTTAATACAAAAAAAAAATCTAAATCAAGTTAGTCAAGATGATACCACTGGGAAAAAAAAAGAACTAATTTTCTCACATAGATTTTTATACAAAATTTGTAAGTGGGGCAAGGATGGACAGGCGTAACATTTTAAAATATTTTTTTAATATTCTGTCTAGTGCTGGTTATCGCATAGCACTTGTCTGGAGAGGCAGTGAATTCAATCCCTGTGCCTTTCCCACTTTGTCTGTGGATGGGTAAAAAAGACTTGGGAAGAAAACACTTAGAAGAGCCCAGGGGACCAGACCTCACGGGAGGATGGACTTTGATGTGAAACACTGAACTTGAAAATCCTTTTTGATGTGTTCTCATTCTCAGTGGTCAGATGAGCAGTGTGCACCCCAAGTCATGTCAACAGAGTTCCAGTGCTCACAGACCTACAGACACCTGAAAGAGAATTTGTATGAAAAGATCATAGAATACTTTGACAAAGGAAAGGTAAGACTGGAGAGCTCTTCCCCTCCAAATCTCTCTGCTGTGCTACTCTGAATAGTTGTGTTTAATGAATGTGCACTGTATAAAATATTTCTGAGGAAAAGCTGCTTTAAAATGTGAGTCAAGTAAAAATTGGGTCCTGGAGGCTTATTCTCAGAGCATATCTGCTTCACAGGAATATGTTCTTTCCCTGACCTCATTCACAGGGAAAGAGGGCTAATGTCTCAGCACATCATCACAAGGATCTCTGTCAGGAACCAACAAAATACAATAAAAAATGTTGAATCTACTTCCCCTTACAAAGAAAAGAGTATGGACTACACAGATCCCATTTCTAAACCATTCAGGCCTTATCTCTAAAAAATCAAGATGGTTCAAAAGAGACATATTTGTTTGAGAGAGGACTGGGAATTGTATCCTAAACTCAAAATGTAATAGGTTGATGCTCAGTACTTCAGTTTAGTTCGATTTAAGACAAAAACATTTTAATAAAACTTTCTGTCAGTGCAATGGCAGTAGAGCTGAGAATTTTGGAAATAAAGCAAAGGACTAGAAAGCAGGAGGAAACTCCGCAGTGCCAGATAATTAATCCCATGACCAACAGGACCTTTAAGTCATTATGTCTTGTTCAGCCATAGCCAAAGGTACAAAGGAGGAAGGTAATTCATTGCTGCTTCTTGCAAAAGCCCTTCCTATCATTCACAAGGTAGAAAGTTTCAGCTTCCCAGGTTTTCTGTTGGCATCTGCAGTATCTGCACTGCAGCATTGCCCACCCACTGTCCCAGGAGAACCAAACCCTCCCAGCTCCTGACCTGCAGCACCCAACACTCAGGTTCAGCCCAGGGCCAAGGGCTCAGCTGCCGAGGTGAGGAATACCTGGCCAAGGAGCACCTGGCAGCAGCTGAGAATGGCCTGGTGTGTGACTGGCAGTGCCCTCTCTACAGCAGAGGATTCTGCCCCCTTTGTCTCTTCTGATCTGAATAGGTGAGGAGACAGAATTTGAGAAATATCCTCACGAGAGGGAGTTTGCTCCTCCTTTAAGACCACTTTTGTGAAGGGCCCACAGCAGATGAGAAAAGCAGTCCTGGTCTTTCAGTGACACCCATTGTCACAGACAGCTGTTAAGTTGTGTGGAAAGAAGGAAGCTGCTACTCTGGGAAAGTGGAAATTTAAGACCTGTAGTTATTTAGCTGACAAGGAGAGCTGTCATAGACAAGGCTCCCTGTGATTATAGATGCTGCAGGATATTTTGTTACATGGTGTGTGTTTTAAGGACAGACAGGTGTCAGTCCCCTCATAAATTGCTCTGTGCTTGGGGTATGTTCTGATTATTATCACCTCAGTGATTTACTCTTTTTTTTTTAATGTATCTGAAAGGTTAGATGATGTTTTAAAAAACGTTACTCTACTAATAAAGTAGGTTTACTTATTCCTCCCTGTAATGAATCATAAAACACTTTTATTTTTTAACATTAATCTGCCTTCCTTAAGTTTATGATTGCCCTGAGTCTTCCACTCTAAATGTGCAGTTAATAAATGACTGCACTTTAAAGACAGCATAATCAATAAAACTGCAGTTAAACTCTGATGCATAGAAAACTTGTTTGTTGGTTCTGAATTTACTTTTTGAATGTGTGGTTGCATTGCAGATGTGGGAAGAAGCCATATCTTTATGCAAAGAACTTGCAGAGCAATATGAAAAGGAAGTTTTTGACTATGAACTTCTAAGTCAAAACTTGGTAAGATTCTATGCAGATCTTCAAATTATTGCAGTTCACAGAAATTAGTGCTTTTCAGCTATCAAACAGCAGAGCTGCCTATGAGTTTGCAGTCTAAAATGGATTTTTAATTCATTTGTTGAAGAGTTCCTGTTTCACTGTAGCAATCCAGTGGTAAAGGTTCATAAATAACTGTTGGTTAAAGTTTCATGACCATCTGTTTATTGAAGTATTTTAAAATGTCTGTGGGTGAAATAAACATGTTCTCACCTAGGGAAATTTAAAGGCCACGTTTTAAAGCCTCTGTACTGCCCTAGGGTAGAAAGAACACCTGGATGAACTTTTCCCCCTAAAATTTTCTTTAAGTTTTAGCAGCTTGGATCTTGACAAATCTGAATAATTCTGTCCTAATCAGGACCATGGAAGTATTACAGCACAAGGAATTATAACTAGGTTATAATTATAATTATAACTAGGCTAGAAGGAAAATTTTGAAGGAAGATAAAATATTCAGTTATTTGTTTTCATTAAAATTTAATCAATCCAAAAAGGATCCCACCCCCTACAAACGCTTTTTTACCTACTCCTAATATTTCATGTTTGTATGATTTTTAACAAATGTTCAGGGCTCATCCAATAGATATCCCTGAATCTTCCTCAGAAAAACTGTGGGAATCAAAACATGATGTTCTTGAATGCTGCTGTGTATAAAGAAAGCATCTTTTGCTCTGTTTTTTTCATAAATAAAACACATTTTTAAAGCCAGTTTAAGTTGCAGTGCTGTGTTCTCACAGAATAACACCTAAATGACAGTTGGTATTCTATGGAAGAACTTGTTCTAAGCCCTTTACATGGTGTGTGCCCTTAATGCGAGGCCACAGTACAATTGGAGTTGATCCCATACCTCAGGAAATATTTGAGGCAGGGAGCTTTTCCAAATGTATTATTTCAGTAATTTTATCAGTGGCCAAGGATGACTTTGGTGTTTGCTTTGCTCGTAAGTTAAGGGTAAGCCCAATTCTGAGGTCAAATATTCAAGCTGAAGCCATGCCCATTTCACTGTGTATTATATTTGCATATAAATGTAAACAGTTTTTAATGTTCCCCTGCAGCATCCTGTGTGAAAGCTGATTATTGCTGTAGCTCATCAGCTGATAGCTGATAGCTCTTGCATGTGTAGTAGATGTTAAAAATACATAGATGAAAGCCCCAAACACAAGTAATTACTGTTGGTTTTGCTTTCAGATCCAGCAAGCAAAGTTCTATGAAAACATCATGAAAATTCTGAGGCCTAAACCAGACTATTTTGCTGTTGGATATTATGGCCAAGGATTCCCAACATTTCTAAGGGTAAACTTGATTAATTCTTACTTTTTCATCTATTTTCATTCTTCTTTTGCTTTTCTGTTTTCCTCATGATTAATGTCCAGATTCCTTTTCTAACTCTAATATGCTTTGGGCTGACTTGTTCATGCCAGCTCTCTTGTACTGCTCTGAGTTTGTTCCTGAACAGCAACAATTCCTACTTTAGGACAATTATGGTAGATTTGGACTGGTTTTATTCAAATATGCTGAATCTACTCTCTTTTCTTGCCTTTTCTCTGGTTTTGACTCCCATGAGGGAAATCTAGCCTCCAAGGGGTCTGATTTTTCAAAGAAACCTGATGAGCTTGGGAAGTGCTGCACAACTGGATTGTACCATAGCTTTTTAAAAGGTCATTGTTGTAACCACAGTAGTGCATCAGTTCAGAGCATAAAATTAACCTAAATATTTGATGTTTCTTACTACTAAAACCCTCTCTTACATACAGCAGTTAAAAGGGAGGCTTTCTTCACACTTGGGAAGCAGGGCCTCTCATTGCTTTCCAAGTTTAAAGGCCAAAGCTGCCTTGAAAACATTGGGAAAACAGTGAAATGATAGGCTGGTGTTATTGTTTCTGAATAATAAAACTTTGAGTCCAGAATCTCTGAAGAGTCAGTGCTGCTTTCTATCACTTGGTCAAAATGGTGTTTGGATTTAGAGCCGATTAATACTCAGAAAACAGAAACAGCCATTCCCGAACCTGGGCACTGCTGTGTCTTTGTACCCATCACCATGAAACTGCAGCTTCTGCCTCAGCACCACCCTGCCCAGGCAATAACTCCTCATTCCCTGCAGAACAAAGTGTTCATCTACCGTGGCAAGGAGTACGAGAGGAGGGAGGATTTCCAGGCCCAGCTGATGAGCCAGTTTCCCAGTGCTGAGAAGATGAACACGACCGCAGCGCCCGGGGAGGATGTGAGGAACTCTCCTGGTCAATGTATCCTTGGACACGTGGGAGATTGCAGAGGGAAGGAGGGTTGGGAAACCTTGTTCTTAGCAGGAGTTTATCTGTGTGGAACAATAATTTCCTGAAAAAGACTGAAAGTTTACTGACGTGGCAGCTCAGTTTGCAGTTTTGCATACATGTCCTCCATGTCTTTTCTGGTTTGTTCCTGAGAGAGCTTGTGTTTTTCTGGCAGTTCTGAGGAGTCTGTCTCTTTTATTCATCATAGAAACATTTAGGCTGGAAAAAACCTTTAAAGTCGAGTCCAACCACAAGCCTTGTTCACCCATGTTCAAAAGTGCCACATCTACATGTCTTTTAAACCCCTCCAGGCACGGTGACTCAACCTCTTCCCTGGGCAGCCTGTGCTAGGGCTTGACAGCCCTTCGGGGGAGAAAATTCATTGTAGTTCATACATGGTTTAGCTTTATTTTCTTCAAATGGCAAAACCAGTGTCACACACTTGAAGAGACTCAGTTTAAAGCAGCAAATTTTCTGTTAGCTCACATTTATAGCTGTTGTGTCTTGATATCAAGTTCATGTTTTCCTTGAGCACTGTTCTGACTGGCACCACACTTCGGCATCACCTCCATTTCTTGGCAAAATAAACATGTCCCAAACCCTCTTAGGAGTTTTCTTAAGAAATTTCCTTAGGAAAATTAACTTACAAACATTGTTAACCAACTTTTAGAATGGCCTCAATTTTTCTTGGTTAGAATAACTCTGATTATCTTTTTCTTCTGATTTGAGTCATTACTGACTGAACAGATACGAGATCACTTCATTGTATCAGGCATTTGTTTTTGCATGCTGATTTTCTTTTATTAATTTTCCAGGTAATGTTGTAACACTTCACACACTCTCTTGAGCCTATCCTGGTGGAACTTTCTGGAGGAGAAAGGGAATACTTGCTGTTCACACTGTTGGGACTGAAGTGGGAGTATTACAGACTTGTCTAAAATAGTACATTATGCTTGAAAGCCACGCTCTCCCAAGTCTGTCTTGTCTCTTAACTAATTAATTTTTTGTGGAGAACACATGCTTCAGTCCTTAAGGTAGAATTTGCTCATCTATTTGTAAGGAGCAGGAGGTAGGCACTAATTCTGCACTTCTGCAAGAGGATCTAACCAGAGGGCATGAGTTTCAAACATCCTGAAATATGTAAGAATGTGATATATTTATTTACAAATACAGGATTGAGATTTTAAAAACAGCACTTATATAGAAAAAGGAAATCTCAAGTAAAAGGGCTGTTCAGTTACAGATTTCAAAATGAAGTGTTAACCATCATGACTTTACGCATGCCTAAAGCTACACAGTGAAACTGTTAACATCAGATGTGGTTGATGTTATTTTTGTAAGTTGCCTGAGCTTAAAAATTTAATGAATGAGTCAGTGTGATAAATTCAGCTGCAGATATTCAAGCTCGGGAAATAACAAAAATATGCAGTTCAGAAATAATATGTATTCACTGGTTACTACTGGCAGATTTTTCCCTTTTTGGCCAAGGAAACTCCAGAAATGAAACCCTGAACACTTCAGATTTTTCATCAGAAAATGTATTATCATCATCATCATCATTATTATTATTATTATCTTTATTTCTCCTGCAGCCTACAGTATTTCATACTAATAGTTAATAACATGCCCTTAACTTTTGCAATTTCAGATATCCAATGTTTTACAGTGCAGCCAGTCCTGGAGGAGCAGCCTAGATTTAAAAATAAGGCAGTGCCTGATCAAATCATAAAGTAAGTGAATTTCTGTAGTAGACAGTATAATGAAAGTCAGTCCATATTCCTAAACTGACAACAATTACTTTGTGAATTCAGTAATTTGCCAATGAATCTTGGAGGTTTTGTTGTCTTAATTTACTGACTTATGTATTCATAGAATGAGAGAACAGTTTGTAAGGGAAGGCACCTTCACAGGCCCTCAGTCCAACCCCCCCAGGGACATTGCTAGGAGCTCTATCCAATCTGTCCCCAGGAATTCCATGAAAGAACCATCTACTGCTGAAGAAGTAACTCATGGATGCAGGGCAGGGAGGTGGAATCTGTTCTTTGGGTCAAAATTATTGAGTTTTCAACACAGCTTCTCAGACAAATGGTGGAGAGAAGGCTCTTGGAGGTGACTGGAAGTGTGAGAGTGGTTGAATGAGGGCTCTTGAATGACAGGATCTTGTTATATCTTGTCTGGTCCAGTGCAGAATACACTGTGGCAAAATGGTTTCTGCTGGTGCTATGGAGTGTGGGTTTTGTAAAGGAATAAAGGAAATGAATTGACCAAAGTATTCTGAGAACAGACTGGCCAAGACCTGCCCCAAACCAGTTGTGCCCTTGGTCTGCAGCCCTCTCTGTGGAATCTTTACTGAAGTAGCAACTGACTCAGAGTGGAAAAATAAGAATCATCTCCTCACATACACCAAAGTAAATAAAGCAGATCCAAGCACAGGCCTTGCGTGACAGGTTTTTAAAATAAGCAAACACAGACCGAAAAACAACCCAACCCAAAAAGCCATAAAAAATTGTGATTCTAATTTCAACTTGATTAATTTTAACATCAGTGACTAAAAGGCAAGTTATAAATGTGGTCCTGTTGGATTTCGATGTAGAGCCAGCCACACTTCAAACTGCTTCAGTTTATGTAGCAAAGTGTTCCACAGAAAGTACAATCTCTGCTCGTTGGGGAAATTTTGTAATGGTTTGTCTCAGCTGCAGAATTCAACCAAACTGCTGATCACATCTGGGCTTAAAGATTAACTCTTATGAGTTTACTTTATTGGGTATTTAACTGTTCCTTACATTAGGTGATGACAATGCATTTAGTCCATCAAAGAGCTTCAAAATACCTGTCCTTTCAGATGGAACTGCATAAAGGGATCTGACTCAGTGTGGCAGTATTTTCCAGTTACTTTGCTTTACTGATGAAGAAAATCTTAGCGGTTTGGATCAGAAATCAGTTTCCTGTGAACTAACACACCGTGGTTTGTTTAACTCAGATGTTTGAGACTTCTCCATTTCTTTTCTGGGCTTTCAAAACTTGCTACAGTTTTACTGGAAGAGATTTCCGAGATTTTTGTTTTTTCTGCAAAATTAGCCTTTACTTAACAAGGGTTTAAATTTAATTCATCTTTAAAACAAATACTAAAAACCCAAAGGAGAGATTTTCCTGTGGACAGCAAGATGCTTAGCCAAAACTCTGCACTCCCAGTGCTAAAAGCCAAGAGGTTGCAAGTTTATTGAAAAGATGTGCTCACTATGATGGACAGTGAAACATCAGCTGAATACAACAGACCAGGACATAAATTTGCAAAGGATTCTTTTCATTGGTGTACCCCTCTACAAGCCCTTATTTACATACAATTATCTATCTCAAGAAATGGTTATTAATGGCACCAGCTGTTTAATTTGTTGGATGTTGTTGAGCACTGTGAGCAGGATTGTTGGACAAGATTAAACTGCTTTGTCATGTGCTGTATTCTACTCCAGGTAAAAATACCTGCTCTGCTCTGTCAGTTCTTTTGAGTAAAAGAGACTCCTTTCATAAACCAGGATAAAGCTGGCAAGCAGGGCATGTGCCACAGCAAGATACAAGAGGAAAAATCTCTTCTAGTCCTCCTGTAGAGTTGAAAATTAATCTGGAAGTTCTGGAATTTTTATACCTGGGAAATACATCCAGTCACAGGTTGAAGCTTAATACTTGTAAAATACTGTGTGTTGACTCTGATTTATACATAAAGTAGTTGCCAGCTGATTTTCCAGTAAAGTCCTTCTTTTTCTGAGCAGTAAATTTACTTTAAATTAAAAACTCAACTACTCAAAATGAAATATTTCTCTGTGATAACAAGATCCATTAATTTCTGGCTTCTGTATTTTACAATAGTAATTTTTAAATCTTTCAGCTTTTATAAGTCAAACAACGTGCAGCGGTTCCACTATTCAAGACCAGTCAGAAAAGGATCTATTGACCCTGAAAATGAATTTGCTGTAAGTAAATTAATGACAAGGTATGGATGAAGTTTTGGTAACTGTAACTGAATTTTGATCCTAGCTCCTTTCTTAGGCTCAGATTACTCATTATAGACTCTTAACCTTAAGATCTGGTTAAAAAAACCCAAAAACCCCCAAAAAACCAAAAAAAACCCCAAACCAAAACAAACCAAAAAACCGATTACAAGGCTTCTCTATGTCAGTACAACCCCTTGTACTTAATTACACATCACTGTTCCAGTTGCAGGTAAACATTATGCAGGTAAACATATTCGACATGTTTGTGTTCAGCAGCAACTTTTTCTGGTACAGATTTTCATTAGGAAACAAGGGTGACATGTAAATAAATATCAAATGCTTTGCTGCTTGTAGTTTGCAGCACTTCCATCAGCTGCCAGCCTGGCAGTGAGGTGAGTGTTGTCTGCTTTCATGAGTCCTGTGAAATCTCACCTCGTGAGAGAACTGCCTATGTCACTTTTTCTCCCATGTCTAATGGTGGAGTGCTGAGGAATGGCCTTCACTCTACAAATATTCTAAGAAATCTAAACCACCATAAATTACTTCTCAGTGTTAAGCATAAAAATGTGGTAAGTGTCTGTGTTTTCATTTTACAGGTATCTGGTATTTTATAGTTTGTTTTGAAAAGCATCCCATCCAAGCGTTATGGCTAAAGCTGTGCTCTTGGCTACTGCTGGGAAAAGCCATTTCTTTCCAAAATGCACAATTTCTCTCATATGTGTGCTGATTAGCAGAGTCAACATCTTCATGTTCCTACCTGCTGTTAAATCAACCCTTCAGAAACAAACTCTACCCTGACATCCCAGAATATATTGTCAAGACTCAGGATGTGCCTTGGCTTCCTTTGCAAACTAGAGAGTTTGGGGCCCATTTATGAATATACCTTGAAATGGTTTTACAAGAACTAAATTGTTGATGTTTTCATTGCTGAGGACAATAGATAAGATGCCTGTTACCTTCAAAGAGGTGGAAACTGGGACAGCTGGAGTGTCTTCATCCATCTATTATGGTATTTAACAGTACTGGCAGTTTCGATGAGCTGATTGTGAAATAAGGAGCAACAGGGTAAATGAAACAGTGACTATTTCAAACTGTTCTAAAATACAGCCAGTCTTGTTCAGAAAAGAAAAATAAGAGGACCAAAACTAAAGTCAGAATGCTGGCAAGTTGCTTTAGGGCTATTACTGCTTTTAATTGCAGAAATACCTTTTGAATGTAGAGAGAGGAAATATAATCTGGGTAGAGGTGAGAGTGGGTCATTTAATGACAGCCATTCCATTTGTAATGGCAAAAATAGGAATACAGACTAAAAGATTCAACTGTAATTTTCTTTTTCCCCTGCTTTGTGCAGGATTTGTGCCTGAAGATGATGTAATCTGAAATCAGGAAAACTATTTGTTCAAGTTGCTATGCTAGATTTAGTTTGCAGTGTCTTTTTATGCAAAGATATGCATATGTTTTCTTTTCCATCTACATCCATTCCACTGTGACATCTCAGAAAAGATTAAAGTTTTAATCCTGAAGTATCATTTTCTCCTGCTATGTTTTTTAATAGTCTATGTGGATTGAGAGGACATCATTTGTCACAGCCTACAAACTTCCAGGAATCTTACGCTGGTTTGAGGTGGTCTCCATATCACAGGTGAGTGTGAATGTGCTCAGGGCTCCTCCAACTTGTAGCTGTTGAATCCTCAAGTACAAACCAGTTTGCAAAATTACCACACAAGGCTACAGTTACTTCTCTTTATACATACAAACCCTCTATTATTTACATTTAATCTTTCTACTGCTCAATACAGGATCGATATATCTTGTGCCTGATTTATAGTTTCAGGATTGAACAAGTCTGTGTGGGTTTGCTGAATTGCAGAACTGTTCATGTACGTGAGTGTTATAAAACCAAAAAGACCTGTTTATATCTCTATAACCTCAAAAGCCTTTTGTTTCTTTACAGTGCATAATTAGTCCTTTGGAGAATGCTATTGAGACTATGTCCATGACAAATGAAAAGATTTTGATGATGATTAACCAGTACCAGAGTGATGAAAACCTTCCCATTAATCCACTTTCCATGCTTCTGAATGGAATTGTTGATCCAGCTGTTATGGGTGGCTTTGCTAAATATGAGAAGGTAGGAACTTTTGAGTCACTGCACAGAACATTCTCAGATGCATCGTTTCATAATCCTCCTAGATCCTTTGTTAAAGTGGCAGTGCAGTGGAGATGGGGAATAGGAAAGCCATGACTCCATCAAATCCTCCAATCCTCCTTTCCTGGTCATCTCTGTCTTTGAAAGCAAACCAGGATAACTGAAGTTATCAGTTGATGTAAATCATGATACTCCAAACCTGTGCCTTTTTAGCTTCACTGTAAACTTAATAAAAGAAATAATTATTGGGTTTCATAATAAGGGTCTCAAAGTCAGAAGTGCTGGATGAAGACCAAATACATCTTTTTACAGAGTGCATCTCAGCTCCCAACTGACAGAGGGATGAATTATCACCAGCAGCATCTGGCTCAGGACCATGCATGCGTCTCTGCTCTTTGATGAGCAGCGTTACCATCACCGTCCAGGCTCTGTGGATTAATGCTTGATTTCTTTACCTGTCAAGATGATGGACTAAATTTATTTATTTATTTATTTTTGTCTAAGGCTTTCTTTACAGAAGAATATATCAGACACCATCCAGAGGATACAGAAAAACTGAACAGACTCAAAGATCTGATTGCTTGGCAGGTAATTTCTCACTGACAGCCATCACTGAGGCTTCACCAGGGGTTCCTTTGTTCTATTCCTGTCTAGCAGGAGAACACAGCATTGAGGTGAACGTGTCATTTCCACCTTTTTTTTTAACCCCTGGAAAGTATTTGGTAGAACACATCACCTGGAATGGTTTATCAAAAGCCACATATAGCAGGCTATATTCATGGTTAAAAGGGCCAGGATTTCCAACTTGACTTGTATCCCTGAAGAGAAAACTGAGAGGATTACAAAGGTCAAAATGATTTCATGAATTTCTGTGGTTGGCAAATAACAGAAACTCTCTTGGGAAACAACTGTTTCCTAGAGTATTTCTTTTTTGCAGAGGATTTTTTTTCCCACTAGAAACATTAATGGAATGTTTACTGCTCTCAGGAATTATTTTCATGCTCAGGGACCCTTCAAGATTGCTGCTATGTATCTTGTCTGGGGCAAATAGCATGGAAGATTATTAGGAAATATTTTTAAGTTGTATCTCCAGAGGAGAACTGAAAATTCTCCTTATACTGGCATCAGTATTTGGGTTTACTATTCATTATTTTATATAGTGTATATATGATAAAACAACCAGCCTGCAGAACCCTTTTGTCCTCAAGGAGGAAAATGCACCTATGGAAGGCGGTGGCAGAAAAAACCTCTATTTTTGCTGAGATTCAAGGGAAAATGGCTCTTTCTGTTGACCTGATAACAACAATGGAACAGAAAAAAAAATTACCTCAGAAATTATGCATTCTATTTCCGTTAAGCAGTCCAAAATAGAAATCATTGCTTTCAATAGATAGATAGAGAGATAGTAAGAAATGGTGAGAGTTCATCTGGGATTTTACTATCAGAAATGAATGGCTCAAGGTGTTTCTCCTCATATTCCATGTCTCATTCTTTGTACTTACTAAAAACATCCCTGGAAACATCCAAGGTCAGGTTGGCTCTGAGCAGCCTGCTGGAATTGAAGATGGCCCTGTCCATGGCAGGTGGTTGGACTGGCAGACCTTTAAAGGTCCCTTCCAACCCAGACTATTCCATGATTCTATGATTCTCTGTCTCTTTCATAGATGAGAAACAGCAAAAATTTACTATTTATTCCTCTCTCAGCCTTGAAACGAATCTTCCAAATAGTTTTAATGGAATTTTTTGTACTGTTTTCTTAATGTTTTTGAAGTTTTTTCCTGTTTCATTGTGACTCATCCCAGTTTCGTTGTTATTTGAGTAGTACCATTACATTTTCTCCTGTGTCATTGCCCACCACAGCTCTGTGTGTTGTTGCTTTCTGGCCATCAGAATCACTCAGTGAATTCAGTGGGATTGACTGACCACAATGTCATCTGGCAATAGGAAATAAGGGGTAATTTCCACCTATCCCTGCAAATCTCTCTAAGGAGGACAAGCAGATCTGTCAGTAATAGATGGGCTTTAACACCACAATTTAAAAAGTTATGTTGCAATTGCTCTTCCATAAAATATGATCAACACAATGGGTGGACCAATGTTCACAGTATTTACTGAGTCAGAACACAAAAAGGAAGCATGGAATCTAAGTGGTTTTTACAAAAAATCCCAGATCTTAACGCAAAAGTGTTAAAAGCTGAAGTAAAGCAGTTGGAAAAGGTTAGTGGCAGAAGGGGAGCTCTAAGTATTTTGCACAAATCTCATAACATTAAAATACGCAGAAGAGAGAGAACATAGCCTCTGTGAGGCAGCCAATATTTTCAGAAATATACTGGGAAAACCCATTTTTCATGGGCCTTTTCCATCTTGTATTTGCTGCTCCAAGCTGAGATCAATGGGCAAATCCACCTGCAAAACACAAAGAGTTTTGCAGTTGATTTCCCAGATAATTTAAACAGAGCCAGAGAGGTTGTTGAACCCACTTGAAAAGTCTCACTTTTTTTTTTTTTTTTTTTCCTTTTATTCCTCCTAAGATACCTTTCCTTGGGGCTGGAATTAAACTTCATGAGAGAAGAGTTTCTGATAATCTTCGTCCTTTCCATGACCGGATGGAGGAATGTTTCATGCACTTAAAAGTTAAAGTGGAAAAACAATATGGAGCCAGAGAATTGGTATTACTCTCCTTTTAACCTTTACTCCATTTCTCTTTATTTAATACACATCTCGTTCTAAACAAAAACATGCTATTTTTTTTTTTTTTTTTTGCTTATGGGTTTTCTTGTGATCTAAAGGTAGTAGGATCTGAATTGTATCATCCAAGAGCTGATCCAATTCTCTGCCACATCTAATAGTCCTCATTCTGGAAGATTTTGAGTATATTTTTTTACAACTTAAAATTGCAAGCCTTATTGAAGAAGTAAAAGCACATTCTTATGTTTGTTCTCTTTGTAATTTTTCTTAGTGGTTTAGGGCTTTGATCTGCAATTGATGTCTCCCTGTGCCAGCCACTTCCAGCTGTGTTGTGAAGTAAAACCTGTCATGTGTATAATACTATAAATATTAGTTGAGAACAAACTGAAATATCTGGGAATTGAAGGATAATTCTGAACACAAACTCCCCAGACAATTCTGGAATAAAATATTCTGAGTTGTGCAGGCTAGCAAGAATGACATTGCCTGTTTTTGTGATTAAATGACAGTTACTTTGGAAATTATTTTATATTGTTGCTTTCAGCATTGGTGATTTTATAATAGGATTTATTTCTTCTGACGTAGGGGGAAAAGTAGCAAGTTTCTAACTTAAATTTTGGATATGTGCTGCATTATACACCTGTATGATGAAAATTCTAAGTATCTATCTAAATATGGTTTTTATTTTGCAATTACAGAGGCTGTAATTGCAATAATTTACTTGAACTCATGTAATTGCACTAATAATTGCAATAACAGAGGCTGTAATCCACAATCAGAAATCTTGCATGAACCCTCCAGCACTCTTAGGTACCGGCACTTAAAAAACTCAATTTATTTAAAATTTTGCAGAGAATGCACTTTGTGAATTGAGTTTGGGAGGTCTGAAGAGTAAGAATTCATCCAAACACAGGATAAATCACAGTAATTAATGGGAGCAGAAAACTTCTTTCATGCCAAGTTTTGAGCATCTGCACAGCCTTCAAGGCATGGTGTGAGCAGGAGGAATTGCAGCTGCAGGGTTGTTTGACAGGATGTGTTTCTCTCTTCCATCCTGCAGCCAGAGTTTGATGACAAGAGGGTCGGGCGGCCGAGGTCAGTACTGAAATCCTACCGCCAGTTATCCTTCATCTCCATGTGCTCCATCAGCTCAGACTGCAGCACTCCCAAAAAGCTTGCTTCAGAAAGGTTGGTTATAAATACAGTACAAAGCCTTGTTCAGTCCTGGTTTTTAATCAGTTTTATGAGATGAAACAAAAAGGTTTTTTAAAAGGAATGACGATCACCAGCAGCCTTTTCAGACTATATCAGCATTATTTTAACTGTATTTGTAACTTCCTCCAGGCTGAAAACTACAGAATTTCAATCTTAACAGACAAAATGTGTTCAACACTCATTGAAAAAAAAAAAAAAAAAAAAGTGGCATTTCATTTTCAGAAAATAAGTATTTTGAAACTGAAATCACGTTTTAAAAATTTACCAAGATCTGAGATTTTTTTACAAGTTTCTTTTTATATAGCTTTTAACTTAATTAGCATCTTTTTGTTTGTAAAATGTGAATAGGAAAGGAACAACCCCTACAAACTTGAATAGGAGGTGGAAGATTTTAGTAAAGTCTGCAGTAATGTAAAATGCTTTGCCTAATGTGTTTTAACTGCAACACTGGAAAACAAAAAGAGTTAAGTTGGAGAGAACAATTATAGGTGTAGCTTTTTCATCCACAAATTGTTTTGTTCGCTTTATAAATCATCTTTCAGGCACACAGAACTTCTTCCCAAACAAGGTACATATAAAACTGAACTTGTTGAGCAGTGTTTGATTATTTTTTTAAAGATCTGATCTCCCTTTTTCAGTGGTTTACTTTGAAAAAGTCCAGTGGTTTATGTGGAAGGGTTGGTTCTTTAGGCACCCCTTGTTCTACTTTGAGATTCCTGCTGCCCTCCAGAGTCCCCTCCAGAAGGGTGGAGAAGACAAACACCATTTGTGTGCTGCAGTGCAACAGGATACCTCTGACAAGACCAGACAAGCCCACTGAAGCAATGGCATCGTGCACCTGCTTTTAGTTCTCAGGATGCTGATTTGTTTCTAGAAAACACAGGTCAACAGAGTCTCCACACTTCTTGATTTATCAATTTTTATGTTGTAACATAAGTTCAGTCCCATGTTCTGAAGGTTGAGAAGGGAGTAAAGCCAGCACCCAATTCATGGGCTTTTTCTTTCTTTATTTATTTTTAAAAGGAGAAATAGACACATTTTTAAACTAAAAATTAGAGGAAGAGAGAAGGTAGAAGGGGGAGTTAATCTCTGAGTATGTGTGTTCTTGTCCAATATGGTGAAATAAATAGGAGAGTTCATTTGAAACACGGCAACAGACAGCAACACTCTGTTCCACTTTGGTTCTTGTACAACCAGGACAGCACCACCATCACCACACATCAATTTGCCATGTGAGCTTTACGGTTTGCTTTAGGAGTTCTTAAGCTAATGCACAAATCTTTAAACAGGGATTTGATCTCATGTTTTTAATATTTTATGTTCTTCAGTACATGTTAAGATGGTGTCACACTGTCTGAAGGCATCTGATTTGTGTCTCCAGTTGCCAGCTGCTGGAGCACATCAGATACTTTTTGCCAGCAGTTTGCAAGGCTGCCTAGAAAGTAGAAGGAAAGAATGATCTGCATTTATATTTCATGGGGAAATGACATCAGAATTCCAGCAGCTTTTAAAATATCACTCAGCAACTTGTACTTTCTTTCTTTTGCCCCTGTAGCTTTGATCTGGAAGCAGTTCTGCCAAAGCAAGGAAAAGCAGACTCAGAGGAGATTGCTCCGCAAAATAATCCTCATCCTGAAGTCAAGATGAGAAGGTCCAAAAAAAGAACAAAAAGAAGCAGTGTGGTGTTTGCTGATGAGAAGGCAGCAGCTGATATTTCTATCTCTGACATGAAATGTGTATGTTACTGATTTAGAGTACCATTTTATAATCCATGAAAAAGAGGACATTACTCCTTTCCTTAGAAAAAAAGAGAAATATATCCCAGAGAACTCCAGCTGTCATAAAGGGAAGTATGCAGTATGCAGAGATGATCTGCTCTGCCATGGATGAAACCCACAAAATGCTGTGGAGGAAGCAAATCAGTGAGGAAATCTGATCATCTCTGCTGGCTTCTGGTGACAGCTAACAGAGCTCTGAGGCTGCAGGTTCTGAAGACTGGTTAGCTCAGAGAGGAGCACTGTGTGGGGAGGGTTAAGCTGCTTTCCTGTGGAGAGGAAATTGACTGTGCTGACATTTCATGGCAGCTCCTGGCAGACAGGGCTATTTCAGAAGTGATGAGCCCTGTAGGTTTTGTACCTTGTTATGGAACATGCAGCTGTTAGCAAAGTGCAAGATTGCAAACAGTACTCCCTAAATGGTGCCAGACTGAAGTTTGGAAGCACTGGCATCTCTCACTCCATAGATCATCTGAGGGCTGCTGGATCATTACAGTGACTTATGGAACTTACACTGGGTCTTTTTTCTATAGAGAGTTTTATCCTCAGGAGAATTTTATTTTAGTATGTAGTCCTCTAGATAGACAGGCTCCTTCTGAATTAAAAAGCTAGACAGTAACAGATTGTTGAATTACATGGAGGGAGCATAAATAATTTGATCAAAAATGTTTGAAGGAATCATCAAAGGTAAAATGAATGGAGTAGAGAGCTAAGACTCTTTGGGGAAGCACAGAGAAACTGATGGATGATTACGACTGTCTCACACTGCATGTCCTTATGCAAACGAGAGATAAAGCACAGCCATGCTTTGAGAAGCACTGATATCCAAAACCTTTGACTTTTGATGAACTTAGATAACACATACACCAAACTGTGGGGATCCCACTGTGTATTGAGTTAGAGGATTTTCTTCTTCTTCAAAAATGCAGTGACAAGGCTTTGCAGCAGCCAAGCTGGACATGTTAATGCAATAGGGAAAAGTTTTTTCAAAACTTCATTTTACTTTGCAGATCACACCCAGAGTTGTCTGATGGTATTATGCCAAAAATAGGGTAGGAATTCAGATTTCAGACCACAGATTGCTTCTGTAACTTTTTTAGAATTCTTTATTTCTATGTAGAATAGAAAGTTTTTATCTAACTATAAATTATCTGCAGAATTGTTGCATATTTTGAGATTGTACATAATATGATACATGAACCAAAGTCTCAGTTCATCATTAATGCTGGGGCTTTTTTATTTAACAGCTGTCAAGGAAATACGAGTTCATGAGTGACACCAACCTCTCAGAACATGTGGTGGCACCTCAGAAAACTTCTGTCCTCAAGCAGATGAGCACTGTCAGTCGTTCTATGCCAACCATCCCAGGTAAGGTGCTTACACAAGGATGAGAATTCTGAACTTTATTGGGATGTTAAGAAAACAGCAATGAAGGGTTTGCTCCAAGCAGGGCTGGCAGCTGAATCCACCCTTGTGAAATCTACTGGGACAAAAATTATAATTGAAGAGTGTACGGTGCATGTGAAGCTGGACTGCTCCAAATGCTTGGTAACACTGCAGTGCCTTGTGCCAAAATGCAAATTCTAAAACTGTTACTCCTGGAACTCTGGATTTCACTTCCTTGTACAGTGTGATCATTCCTGCTGCCCAGAAAGAGGCAGGGTTTATTCAGCTTCCCTGCTCAGTAGGGTCTCAGGAGCAGAAACAAAGGCAAGTTTCATAGGCAAGGGCAGTGTGTGAATCAGGGAGAAATGCTCCGTGCTGTGCTTTGGGGGATGAATATCCCCAAAGGCTGCCCCATAACAGGATTTCAACTTCTGCTTTTGAAACCAGAGAGGAATCCCACAGATTCCCCATGGGAGGCAGGGGAAGCAAGGTAACACAGCTGCCCCCAGACAGATGGATGGTTGTGTGAAATGAAAGGGAAAAGTGGGGCTAAAGTTGGAGCTCATCTCCAGGCTGGGGCACAGAGAGAAAACAAGCCCAGTTTCAGTGTCTATTGTTCCCCTTGTTCCATAGGAAATCCCATTTCTTAGCCTGCATTTCATCTCTCCCTCTCACTGCCCCTCTCTCTCCAAATGCCTGTAACAGATGTTTAGCACAACACAACAGACTGCCATGGCCCACTTCTTTGTCATGTGTTTATCTATTTTTAAGTCTTTGGCCAAATTGGTTCCTTTTTTTACTGTCCAGTTTCAATGTAATTAAATTTATTGTTTCCCTATTATTTAGTTTTTTTATTCTAAGGTTATAGTTAGATTTAAAATATCTCAATTTTTTCCAGTCATTGCAGTAGTTCACAATTTTGAGTTCTGCTTTGTCTTACAGTCTGACTCTCCTTTTTTGGTTTTGTTTTGTGTAACCAATATTGTTTTCATTCTAAGGATTAGCTCTGTCTGTCAGCCCTGTGGCACCTGATGAAACAATTGCCTCACACAGGCTGAGCCAGCCAGTGTTTCCTTCCACCTCAGATGGTGACAACAAAACCTCCAAAAAAAAGAGAATGAACCAGTTCTTCAAAACAAGGGTAGGTGCTGAGTGTTTGTAGGGGGAAAGAGGAAGAGTTACATGTTCAAAAATTCTGTGCTATGAAAATTAAGTATTTTTGAGACAAATAGGCTCATAAGTCAAATTCTGCCTTTGTTTTTTTTTTTTGATGCTCTTGTCAGAGGGAGGGGTGGGAGCTCAATGCAGAAGCAAAGCTGACTGTGGCCACACTTCCAGTGGGAGGGATTCTGGGATGGAGGGCTGGAAGGATGAAGGGATGCAGGTGCTGAGGGATGGAAGGATGCAAGAGTGCAGGGCTGGAAGGATGGAGGGATGCAGGGGTGGAGGGATAGATGGATAGAAAGATACAGGGATGCAATGATGGATGGATGCAGGGGTGCAGGGATAGAGGGTGCACGGTTGCAGGGATATAGGGTGCAGGGATGCAGGGATGGATGGATGCAGGGGGGACAGGGATGGAGGACTGGAAGGATGCGGGGATGCAGCCGCCTGTGCAGCTCGGCTCCCGGCCCGCGAGAGGGCGCGGGCAGCCCGCCGAGAGCCGGTGCCGGGGGAGGCAGGGAGAGAGGGATGGAGAGATGGAAGCGGCGATTCCAGGTGGGATCGGGCCGGGCCAGAATGGGAGCGCCGGGCTCAGAGCAGCACCAGCCGAAGATGCTTTGTGGAGATGATGAGTGCAAGGTGGAAATCGGCTCCCGCTGGAGTCGTCACTCTTGCTTAAAGCCGGCTGCCTTCCTGTAAAGTGAGGAATGTTTCACTGATGTCTGAAATTTCCAGAAAGTTAAAACTATTTCATTTAATGTAGTGTCTGACAACAAAAATAACAAACAAACAAACAAAACTCACAAAACCAAAAGAAACACACACACACACACACACACACAAAAAAAAAAACAAAAAAAAACCAAAAAAAAAAAACAAACAAACAAAAAAAAAACAACCAAAAAAAACCAAAACAGAGCAGCTATTCAGACACAGAATGTGAAGGTTTCCTGCTTTGAAAGTAGTAGGACAGAGACATTTAATGCAGATGTGGGTAGCTACCAACATGCATTACTACATATGTATTCTGGAATATTTGTTATATTTTACACGCCAACTTTGCTCATCTTTCAGTGCAAAGGGTTTGTTGTTTTGCTTTCTTTTTTTCTAGGTAATAGGTTTCATTTGTATTCATTACTTTCTGCAGTGTTTTGGGGTTTCTTAAAAAACAAAAAAGGGATAACACCTCCAGGGACCGTACAGCAACATTTAGGAAAACCTTCAGTTAAATGTGTTCATAATCACATTTTTCAAAATTACCTATTAATGTGAAGTCTGCAGTATTTCACTTAGATTCAATTTATCACATACTTGCTCTTTTCAGACCCAGGAGTTGCATATAAAATACAGAGGATAGAATGTTCTCTCCTACATGGTAGAAAAAGGACCAACTACAGCTAAAAATCCAGTTGTGAGGTACTTCATAACATGTTTAGAATCATGTGGACAGGCTTAGATAGAGGTTTAAGGTTTTGCAGAATAGAGAAATGAATTCAAAACATGCAGGATTTGGTCAATGTATTTTTTCTCTAGCTACAGCTTAAAGGCACAAGTAATTAATACACATGTTACTGGATCCAGCACAGAATCAATTTTAACATAGGAAAATGTGTTTTGGTGTTTTTTCAGCGCATTTCCAAAGTTCTGGAAGATGGAAAGCAGTCTGTGGAGCAGCATTTCAAACCTTCACCAGCAGATCTGTGATCAGTTTTTACAAGACCACTTCTCAACTGAAAATAATTATATCTACACACAAATATTCTATTTTAGAGCACCATCTACTCTAAAGAAAGACACTGATGGAAAGTATGAACATCCCCCATGGGCTCTGATAAGTTACTTGTGATACAAATACAGGAATAACATTGCAGAGGAAAACAGAGGAAAACACTGCAGGATGTGTCCACTGGGATCTGGAACAGAAACCTCTGGCTGTACAGGTCAAAGGCAGCTGGATGTTCCCTGGGGACAGAGCTTGTTCCTGGGAAGTGACATGTGTGTGAAGGCCAGCTGCAGCTCTCACTGTGTAACACAGCTCAGGGTCTGTTCTTTCCAAAGAGCAGAGCTCTGGTTTCCTGGATCTTGCACAGACACTCCAGAGATCCCTAAACCCTCGCTGGCAGTGTAGCCAAGGCAACAGATGGCTCAGCACAGAATAGCCCCTGACAATTCACTGCATGGCTGTAGCTAGATTTCCAGCCCTCAGATCCTCTGCTGCTCCCAGCACACTGCTCTGTATCCTCAGTCTTACCTGGGTGATGTCTGTGGCTGTGACACCACTGCCTGAGTTGTTTTCAGAACAACAGCTGTTAAGTGGAGAACATGCAGGAGTTTATTTACACATGTACAAATAGACCTTACATCTAGCAGCATGATAACCTAAAGCTGCATTTTCTGCTGTTCAATAAAGTGTTACAAATCTGGTTTATTTGCCCTGACTCTTGCTCGCTGACATCTCCAGGTACCATCATATGAAAGGTAATGGTATTTTACTGACAGCAAACAGAATTCTACAAGCCCAAGTTTTCTAAGTTTAAATTGATTTTCTGTGTCTTCCCACCTCCTGAGGTGGAGCTGGGAGGTGATGCCTTACTGGTGTGAAGCTCCACAGCATTACAGGTCAGCACCTTGGAGTTTTTATAACCTGTCAGCTCTTTCTCTAAGTGTGTTTTCAGATAGAAGGGCATCTAAAGGTGAATAATTGATTTCCTTCACTCATCCCTTTATGTTTCAGACACTGATGCAGCTTTATACTAAGTAAATAAAATATGTTCATGTACAGTGTTGTGGATGAAGGGACTGGCCTTGTTGCCATTTCTACGGATTTAGGAAAGACAAAGAGGTTAAAGTTATTCCTTGCTGTGGAGTTCAATCTATGGTAAGACATCTGCAGTTCCTTTAAACCTAAGTTTTTCTATCAACACTTTAACATACAGTGTGAATAAATAGTTTTATGGATTTAGACTCTCTTTGCAAGTTGTCAGAGTGAAGCTGTTTTCTACACAAGTAGTTAGTGATTTTTTTCCTTGAGAGATTTGAAATATTTGCCATTGGAATGAATGCTGCACCTTCACCGGAATAACCATAAAAAACAAAATGGGCCCAGTTTTAACACTAACTGCAGTGTTTAGCATGAATTCTGATAGACTTCATTTCATTTTGTTTCATTTGAGAAGCATTTGATAATGCTTCTCAAGAGGCACAGAGGAAGAAAAAGGTTTTCCTGGGAAAAAATCTTCTGTTAATAGAGAAGGTTATCTGTGAGTGGGGCAAAGTGAAAGGTTGAAAGGTGCATGTTTAACATCTTGCTAACCTGAAAGAAGAGAAGGGAGGGTATCAAAGCTATCCTTCAATATTATCTGCAGGTACCCTGAATATAGCACAAAATAAACAAGTATTTTAAAAGAAAAGGTTTGGTTCTACTGGAAATGAGTGAGAAAAGGATGATTTAGGAACTGCTTATTCTTTGTAAAAATACCTGTTAAAGGTTACTTTTTATTTATTGTATCTTGCAGAGATGTTTTCAGGTGAGTAGAATAATGGAGTTTTACTTCTAGCGGTCGTTATAAATTGTTATTGAAATACTGTGACTCAAAATAAAGAATTGGCAAGAATGAAAGTGAAGGAAGTGCCCAGAAACAAATACCAGGAAGGCAGGACCACAATGTCCAAAGGAAGTTTGGTGTTTGGTGTTAAGCCAGTTGTTCAAGATTTGTGCTTATGTTTTGCTCAGGTTTTAGTACACGTTTTGGTGAAGAGTTTAGATTCACATTTAGTTTACTAAATATCATTGATGATTTTGTTAGTTGCCTCACACCATAGATTGTCCTCCTCTTGCTAGCCCAAGTTCCAAGCCTGAAATCATATCAATCAACTCTGAGCAGATAAGCAAAATTAACTAGGAAAAAATAGCTGCCAAGAACGAGGCATTCATAGAACTGGAATTTTAAGGGTGTTTGGACAACAAGCTCCAGCCTTTCACAAATTTCCAGAAACTCTAGATACTGACATTTAGTCCAAATAAACAGCATAGCATGAAGGACAATTGATGCCCTCAGACAATGAAGTGCCAGTATGGGAACATCTGTTTAAAAATGTGACTCAGCACTGATTGCTGCCATTTCTGTCATGAGCTCAACAGTTCGTGTATGCAGAGGTGGGGGGCATAGCCTGTATTTCACATTCTTTGAGGTGAAGCACAGAGGGCAGAAATTTCCTCCTAGACAGGGTCAGGCTTTGGCTGCTGCCAAGAGAATTCATGCAGCAGTAATGGTTTCAGCTCTCCCTGTGCAGGTCAGGAACAGCCATTCCACAGAGCTTTGCTGTCCCAGTTATTTCCCTTCTCTCTAACATTTCCAGTCCTCTGACTGGTTACAGTCTGGTTTGCTGTCACATGGCACTGAGATAATGATGGTGCTGTGTGATCTGTAATTAATGAGCTGTTTGCAGGGGCAGGAAAGCTGCACATGGAGCTGAGGTTTGATGAGCTGACCTGCACTGAGCTGTTACACTGCAATGACCTGAGATGCATTTAAGCTGCACATTGTAGTTCAGTTTAGGCAGAAATCTCATTTTTAGCCAGACACAGGTACCTGGGTGCCTCTGTGGAGTGTAACACCATGTTAGAGGTGCTGCTCCAGCCCCAGGAGCTGCTGTGTGAGTGCAGCACAAGGTCTGCACACCAAGTGTTGGCATTTACCCACACCAGGGTACTCAGGAGTATCCTCACCTGACTTGAGTATCCAGCCTGCCCTTGTTTGTGCCATGAATTTCATACCAAGTTCTTAGTATGAAATTATGACTCAAATACTCATTCTGGGGGGAAATTAATGCCCTTAAAATCTCATTACAAATTAGCTGGTGCAAGCTATAGGAAAATGGTCAGAGTCTAAGTCAATAAGGATCAAGTTTCTGAGGAGGAAGGAGAGTTTTATTAAAGATTTTACAGACCTTAGGAACACATTGTTCTGGAACTTGAATGTGTGATAGGCTTGTGTACCTGCTTGACATTGAACTTTTATCTCTATCACACACAGCCTGTAACCTTTATCAGACAGTAGAAGTTGTGGGTGAGTAGAGTTGTGGAACGAGTAGAGTAGAGTTTGGGTTGGAAAAGACCTTAAAGATCAACCATTCCCAGTTCCCAGTGGGGACACTGGTGCCACACTGGTTATTCTATGAGGAGTTCTTTGGCCCATGAGACACCATTTCATCTCTGCTTTCATTTCTACCACCCTGATCATGGGATGAGGGCACTTTTAGAAAGAAGAGGTGTTAAATAAGTTTTTTAAATAGTGTGATAGGAAAGAGAAAGTGTTTTGATTTTTTTAAAATTAAATCTGGTTTCTGTTTAAGTCAGCCAAAATCCAGTTGTGTTGAAAGGCACCCAGTCACATAATTCCATTGCTCACTGCCTCTGTTTTCAAGGATTTTAGCTTAAGTATCATAAAAATACCAGAGGATCCTTTTTTAAATTTTAGATTCAGTACAAAACTGTTCAAATGATGGAGCATTTATCCCAGAGACTGGTTCCATTTATGCCAATGTCAATGGGAATCATCCAGAATTAGGGCGTTCTGTTTAAAACAAAAGCACAGGTCAATTCTCCAGAGCGGAGGAAGATAAAAGGAATAACTTAACCAAACACAGCATTTTTCTCATTTAGAAATTGAGAGAAATCAGCAATTTTAAAGCCAACTTGTGTTTTGCAGCACCCTTTTTCTTTTAACTGTTTCTGAGGAGGGAAGAAAACAAAACAGTTTAAGGATTCTTTTCCTCATTTTTTTTTTAGATTAAGAGATGTCCATCTTTTTAGATGTGTCTCTTTATTTTTTTAGGACTATGGAACCCTCCATGAAAAAAAAGCTTGCAGCCATCTTCTATCCTGGGTGCCTTGGAGAAGTCATTCCATAGAATTTATATTTCCCCGCCAGAACTCAGTTCCTGCTTGCTCTTAGGAATTCAAGGGCCTTCTGAGGGGAAACATTGAGCAACACCCTAGGGGCTGTCCTCAGCTGTAAAGACTTCAGCATTGGCAGCGTTTACTGCTCTGGGGTGAGGAGAGGACTTGTTCTTTATTGACTCTGTGTAATTTTCTGTTCTGATTTGCTCTCATGATGCAGCATGCGCTAAAGATTAACACTGTAAATGAAGAATTGCTCTGCAAACAAACCTTGGGTAGGCCATGGATTTCATAAACTTTTAAATGTTAGATAAATTGAATCACGGCTTTGAGCTGAGGACAGTTTGAGCTGATTGGGTTTTGCATTAGAATTATCCTTTTTCAAGTTTTTAGTCTTCCAGGATAGCTGACAGCCTCTGTGTGCCATGAAGAACTTTTCCTATGGCTGACCCTGTGATGAGAGAGCCACTGGGAGTGTCTGAGCTGGAACACAGTGTCTGTGCTAATGATTTTTTCTTGTGTATTAATGCATCCTGCAGCTCCAGATGCTCCACTCTGTGTGTGGGGATTCAAGCTGCATTTAGTACCAGGTTCATGTGATGGGCATGGCTGATCTCTCATTCACACTTAACCCTTGCTTGCCTTGCCAGTGCTTGGATTAGTTCAGCTCCTGGCCGGTGGCCGCTGATGGTGTCACCATGGGTTTAAATAGTGACTGATTCACAAGGCACAGGACAGGTGATGGGGATCAGAAAACAGTTATTTAAGGGCTCTATGCCCTGGCAGGCCAGCAGCCAAAAAAGACTTATTTAGGTGAGGTAGCAGGAACCTTGTACTGTTGTAACTAGAAAAAGTCTAAACAAGTCACCATGGTCGACAGATATTTTGAGGGAAGCCTTTCTGCAGAATGGTTTATTTTATGGTTTTAGATATAAGAAAAGAATCCTGGATAGAGTAGCTTTAGATGCAGACCTTTTAACCTTGTATTTTGTATAGTATTTTATTGTACACTAGAGTATGTTATGATTGGATACCTGGATTTTACAAATAACGAGGAATGCAAAACCTTGCTTTAGCTGCTTCGACAGACATGGTAGCACTAATGCACAGTCCCTGAATTCATAGAGTCTTTCTTTACAACTGCATTTGGACTAATTTCACAAGATGGGAAAAGAAGAATATTAGAAATCAGGATGGGGAAACAGAAAAGGAAGAAACAAACAAACAAACAAACAAGCAAAGGAAATTAATCTCCAGTAAGGACATCTCTAAATCTAAATCTACCAGAATTTCCACACAGAATTCCAAAGGAAATTAAGGATTCTAACAGGAAAAAGTTTTAAATGTTTACCTATAGAATGGGTTATTTTTCTAGATGCAGGTGATCCTGGGCAATAGAACCAAGACAGGAGGGTCCCGGGGCAGGTCGCTTCCCGGCTGTGCATTCCCAGGCAGTGTCGCCGGGGGGCGATAGGATGTCGCGATACTCTGCCCGTGTCGTGGCTCGCCGTGCTCGGGCACCGGGAAACGCAGCGCAGGTCCTGGAAGTGCCAGCAGTGACAGCGCCCTAAATCACCCTGTTCGCAGGTTAGCTTATCTCGGTTTACTGCACCCAAACCCCGGTTGCAATAAAACAGCCTGGAGTTTATCTGTGGCTGGGTGTGTCCGCAGAGAAGTTCCCTCTGCTTGCACCCGTTTGCTTTCCAGCTGTAGTTTCTAATTAATTCTCCCCAAGCGTTTGTGTCGTGCAAGTAGTAAAGGGCGTAGAACACCGAAAATTTTTTTTTCCTTAAAAAAAGGAAGTTATGTTTTGTGAAAAATTCTGTGGTTCTAAAATGTCTTTTTAATGAAATTTCCATTTGAATAGTGGAGAGGGAGGAGCTGATTTATCCACACCAGCAAATATCTTGATGTTGAACGTGACTGAAACTAAAGCAGTAGCATGTTGCTACTTTTCCTTTGTATAATCATTGAATAAATTAATTTCATTGACATGCACAAGAATTTAAATTTTGAAAGGTTTTGGAAGTGTGTACAGATTAATTTCTTTTGTATCCGTGTTGATGTTCATACAAGATCTCATTTAATTTTAGCACCATTGATTCCTCACACATTTAGTGGTGAGAGTAGAACAAGCAGATGATGTGAAAGAGGGAACCCTGCTGGCTGCTCAGGAGCTGCAGCAGCAGTGAGGCTGTCAAAGTATGCTTGATTGAAAGGTCTGTATCTGTACTAATTTCCTGTAAATGGGAGAGACACCTCGGATTCTACCATGAGAAGGATTTGTCACAGACTGATTCTGCCCCTCTGTGGCAGATGTGACGCCTCTGTGTCCCTCAGCACAGCAGATCCCGTGGCAGCCAAAAGGAAGCTATGGATTCCTTGCCTGCCTGTGGCCTGTCACAACTGATCCACGAGTCAGGGGACACCTAATCCTCTCTACCATATTTATTTTATGTTAGGAGATGGTAGAAGGCCTTTTTGGAGGTAGGAGTTATGACCACTTTTATTATCATCATTCTCATGGTCAGAGAGCAGCTACAAGCCCTCTCATGATTTCACAGCCTTCTAAAAACCCAGTTATAAAGTTGCTTCAAAAATTCACAGTGATTTTGTTCTGGAAGTCTTGAAAAGTCTAAGGGCATTCTAGCATTGCAGCATTTATGGCACAGATCCAAATGATATTGCCTTTTCCATAAATCTAATGTTCAACCTGCCTTTCTAGAAATAAAGCTCAGTTCCCTTGTTTTGCAGTGCTGTATTTTACATTTCTTATGCTTTTGTAATGTCCCTGAGATGACATTTTGCTTTGCCTGCTACAGCCTGTTTCTTCTCATAGTGTGGTTTATTTTGTGGACATGCTGGGCAGATGATTAGTGGAATAAGACATGAAGACTTCTAAAAGTAATCTACTGGACAACTGAGAACATGGGGAAATTTTCACTGTGTGAAAATGTCTTATTGATGAATACTGACCTGTTTGTGAATTTAGGGTGTGAATTGTTTGAAACAAGGTGGGTTGCTTGGTATATTGATTTGCAAATGGACTCTTCTCTTTTAAAAACAAATTTTCCCTTTCTTTGTGACCACAGGAATCATTTCTATGAACCATGTGCTGGTGTGTGCACACCTCTCCCAAGTCACTGCATTTTAGAAACACTGGATGTGTAGGTTACTGTGGAGTGTAAGTGGAAATGCTGAGGAATCTGAGTTTAAATGAAATTAATTTGAACCTTTCTTAACCAAAGATTTCAGATATTATCTTTTCTTTTATAGCAGGGTAGTCAGTGTGATAAATTACTGTTGGCTGGAGTAGAGGGGTACATGGGAGCTGACCTAAAAATCCTTTGGAAAACAGTGGTTCTACCAGGGCTCTGCCTCAACCATGCAGATTTTGGAGCTTCACTCAAGAAATTGAGAGGACCAAATATTTGTACAACGCAAGAGCTGTCAACAGTCTTTGGTTTGACAACAATCTGTGGTTGACCAGGCTTCCAGCTGGTACAGACATGCACCCAGAACCGTGCAGTACTAGACTGCAGTAAAAAGACACTGTAGTGGACTGCAGTAAAAATTAAAAATATGATGCATCCTGCCTAGTCAGACCTTACTGATCCCATGCATTTGGAAATAACGATCATTAAACTTTCTCCAGCAGCAGCCTCCAATTTATTTGCAGATCTGTTAAAACAAGATCTGTTAGTGTAGCTTGGTCAGCATGCCACCTCTTTCCAGCCTCTTTCTTATGGAAGCCTCACTGATTTTCCTTCTCTTTTCTCCCCTTCTGAGATTACTGCCTTCTTTCAGCCCTGCCAAAAGGAAGATTCTCAGTGGTGAGGACCCCAGGACAACATTCCTGGTTAGACTGAATTTCCTCCAGTTCTGACTCAGCCACCACAGCTTGAACAGAGTTGATTCTCTCCTTGCTGCCTCCTCGCCTGCAAAGGAGCATCTGAGCAGAAGAGCTGCCCAGGAGCGTATGGTGCAGCAACCCTGCAGCAGCAAGGCGTGCCCAGACTACTGACAAAGCACCTTTTTCCTGGCACTGTTTATACTGTGGTCTGAGTAAATCAGGCCCAGCCAGCTGAAGGGAAATGCTGCTGATGGGATCGTGTCCCTGCTGGAAGCTGTGCCAGCGCAGCCATGCCAGGCAGGGATCAGACTTTGCCCCCCCTTTCACAGCTCCGTGGACAGCAGCCCAGAGATATGTCTGCACCTCCCTGCTGTAAAAGCAGCACTTGCCAGCCTCGTGCCAGTCCCTGCTTTGCTTTGGGGCACTTTGCTCAGCGGGGAGGGCTGGCAGGGCTGGGCATCCATCCCCAGGCAGCAGCACAGCACAGCTCAAGCTCACCCAGCTCGATGCACTGCACAGAACCTCACCAGGAGTCATTGGCACAGGAAATTTTACATCTTCACCAGTCTCTGGCTGCAGCAGTAATGCTTTTTAACTTTTTTTCAAAGCCTGTATTCACTCAGCACTCACTTCAGTGTATTTTTATTGTAACCATGCATGCAGTGCACCTGAGGGAATAAGTGTTTAGATGTCACTCATCAAAGTCCATGATGCAGTTAGTTGAATTTTTACTTCTTGGAATGACTTTACAAGTTTTTCTTGTTTTCAAGAGGTTTTTTTGGCAAAAATCTAATTTGTTGAGCAGGTCAAAAATGTATTATGTTTACTTTTCTCACTAAATTCTGGCTTGTTAGTTAATTGTAAATGTGGCTTTACTCACGAGTGTTTCTTAAATGTTTTATTTTATTGACTTCTGTAAATGAAGGGAGGTTATTAGGAATATTTGTACCAATATTTATAGGAATACACATATAATTTTAAAATATATCTATATGTTAGAAAGTTGACTAGGAAGTTAGGGGGAAGCTACTAGGAAGTAGGGGATGTTGCTCAAACAGAATTTGCATGTTTGTAATTCAGATTCTTATGGTGAAAAAGATTCTTGCAGATTAGTCCCTTGAGGAGGGAGGTGCTCACATTATGAGCTCTTGAAAAATAAATCTTCTTTCTTTCCTTTTTTTTTTTTTTTTTTTTGGTCTAAGTCACCTTTTGCACAGCAGTTGTCACTTAGAAAATAAGCCAGTCCCACCACTTAACTGTTGCCTGTTTAACATGTGTCTCTGCACAGGTTATTCAGCATTTACATATTCTGAGATCTCAGCCATTCAAATTAAAGTAGCAGCTTGTTTGTTGTGGTACAAATGATTTTCTGTGCAGTGAAAGCCTGGATTTTTAAAGTAACAGCTGTAGAGCTGCATTTCTGAGCTTGCAAATTGGCTTGCTTTGTCATTCTGTACCCAGTATTTCAGCAGTATTTGCAGTGGAATTTTTTTCCATACCTTTCAATGGAACAATATGGACATGACATTAGTGAATCACTCATTCTTAGGGAGTGGGGAGTCTTGGTGGTTGTGCTACAGCACAAAAGATTAAGATGAATGTATGACAAAGCAAAAGGTTTTTGTTACAGCCCTCAATTCAAATCTATGGGTCAAAACTGGTGTTTCTGCAGAAGTTATAGGACAGGAGCTACCTGGACGGCCCTGTCATACCATGACCTTCTTTAATTGCATGGATATTACGGCTGAGGCAAGTTTCGAATTACGTGTGTGTCCTAATCCAAAAAAAAAAAAAAAAAAGAAGCAAATATCACTGTGAAGGGATCTGCTGCTCTGCTCTAACTCCAGTGCAGGCATTCATGCAGTGAAGAGCTGCCATCCTGAGACAGGTGTGGTGAGATCGCAGCTCTGCTCTTTCCTCCTTCTAACCTGCAGGGTGTCATGCAAAGCAACTTTGGACTTATCCAAATCATGAAAGGGCTAGAAGTTTTCCTTATTTTTTAACTTTAAGAAACCACCTCTTGTCTCTACAGATGAAGTTATTGGAACTTGGCTAAAAAGAGCTGTGCTGAATACTGTGGCTGCTTTCCTGTTTGGAAATTGTGCTGAGAGGTTTTATGAGCTCTCTGCACCAATCCTGCAGCAAAGAGGAAGCAGCACATAATGATTTCCCATCTCAGTTCACCCATTTAAGCTCTAAAGAAAGGTTTGATTATTAAGCTTGATATTTTTTCCTCACAAGATTAATCCTTACTTTAGGGAGTTAATTCCATTTATATCAGTAAGATTACTCACGTGAGTAACCAGCCAGAGAATTTGCCTGTAGTCCTGTGACTGCCTCGGGGGAAGTACAAGCAAGTCTGCAATTAAAGTTACAAAAGGAAAAGGTCTGACCTTTTCTTTTCTTTTCTCTTTTTTTTTTTTAAGTATATATCTCTACTGTTGCACTTACTAGTGACAATGGCTGTCGCATTCTGAGGTGTTACTAGCAGCAGCACAAAATGGCTTTGCTTTTATAAGAAAAAAATAGGATATGCTAAAGCTTCACTGTGAAAGATGGAAAGAGGAGGATCTTGGAGTTTTAACTTCAAGAAGTCCTAGGCTTTCTTCATGTGCATCACATTAGTGGAAAATTCCTTCATTCATTTAAGAAGATAAACAGTTGTAACTTTCACGTTTGGTTGATGTGACATCAATGACTGACTGAGACTGCCAGCATTCCAAAAAGGATATCGTCCTCATCTGCAGCCACTCAGGGCTGCGGGGTGGAGCCTGCCGCACAGGCTGAAACATTTACAGGTGCATAAGTACCTAGGGAAGGGCACAGGTGATGCACCTGTCCCGGGAAAGCAGCACTAGCACAGGTGTGTCACAGCTCACCAGCCACCTGGGTTAGAGCATGAGCTTCTTTGACCCTCAAACGCACTCTCCTCCTCGCTGTAGCCCACAATTCCCAAACATCGGCCAAGAACCTCCGGAGATGAATATCTACTATGAGAACTTCTTCCATCCACAGAATGTCCCGAGCCCCCAGCGACCGAGCACCTTTGAGACAACAGATTACAACACCACCCCCAATCCTTACCTCTGGCTAAATGGACCTTCCATTACCCCACCACCGTACCTGCCAGGATCCAACACCAGTCCCTTCATTCCGCAGTCGTACGGGATGCAGAGGCAGCTCCTGCCTAACATGCACGGCTTGGGAGGAACTGACCTTGGCTGGCTTCCCCTCCCGTCCCAAGAAGAGCTCATGAAGCTGGTGAGACCACCTTACTCCTACTCTGCCCTCATTGCCATGGCCATCCACGGGGCACCTGACAAGAGGCTGACTCTGAGCCAGATCTACCAGTATGTGGCTGACAACTTCCCGTTCTACAACAAAAGCAAAGCTGGCTGGCAGAATTCCATACGGCACAACTTGTCTCTCAACGACTGCTTCAAGAAGGTGCCTCGAGATGAAGATGATCCAGGTATAGCCCTCTCCCCCTTTTCCCCCAGCTCTAATTAAACTTGATGAATTTTAAAATACCTAATGCACTGTGAAGAGGCACAGGAGCCCAGATAGAGGACATAGACACTGTAGATTTTGTTTTTAAAGCGCTGAACCAGAAAGCAGCTGTGCATAGCTGAGGTGTGAATCGATGTTGCTGTGAGATCTCTGGAGGGAATTCTATCCTTCCCTGGGTCTTCCTGAGAATGGATCAATGAGCTAAGCATGAGACTCAGCATGCACAGGAACATTTAACTGGGCAAGGCATGCTCAAGATCCTTTTTGGTGTAATGCATGACTTGAGTCAAACTTAACTGGGAATTCAAAGGAAGGGGATTTGTCAAAGAAATCTGATGGCTTTGGGGAGTCAGCATTAATTCTCAAGAGGAGAGCAGGCTGCTTTTGTTTGTTTCAATTAGTGTTCTGCTTGGAATGACACCTCTGCCATTACCAATGCCTTGGCTGTTAGGCTGTCAGATATTCCTTTATTCATGGTTTCCTATCAATAGCTGTTAAGAACCGCTGAGAACATTAAAAACTCTGCAGTAGAGGGCCAAAAGTCTAGTTCAATCTTGTTAGAAACCTATGCTACTCCTGACTCTGGAGTGGGATTCAATTACTTGCTGCCATAAATTCAGAAGACCAGCTGTATACTGAAAACCTCCTTCCCTCGCCAAGAAAACAAAACAAAAAGCCCTCTTAGTGATTCCACTTGTAGTTTTGCCTGTGTGAAGGGTAAAGGGTAGAATGCAGAACTTAAACTTTTTTTCTGAATTCAACACATTTGTACTTTTAAGTGACTAAAAATGCATGTGTATTGCTCATGCAATTGTTCTGTTTCTGTGAAATGAGAGAAACACTGTAAAGCCCTAAATGACTGCTTTTTTTGGTTTGTGAGCATATTTTTAAACTAAAAGTGTGGGTTTGTTTCCTTTGACAGGAAAAGGGAATTACTGGACTCTGGACCCAAACTGTGAAAAGATGTTTGACAACGGAAACTTTCGCAGGAAGCGGAAGAGAAAGTCAGATATTGAGGCCAGTGCTGCTGCTCTTGCATCTGAGAAATCTGAGGACAGCAACCTGACTGGCAGCCCCAAAGGTGCAGAGCATCAGGATATCTTGGAAAGCTCATCATCTGGGACTGATAATTCACCTGAGAAAGGATCATCTCCTCCCTCTTCCAGCAGCCCATGCCTCAGTAACTTCCTCTCCAGCATGACCGCCTATGTCCACGGCTCCAACTCGGGGAGCCGCTCCGGGCCTGTGGGACTCAGCTCTGAACCCATTGACAAAATGGGGCAGAACATGGTAGGCTTCAATTCCTATTCCCCACTCTCCAGTATCCCCAGCCATGGTGTGGGAGACTGGTCCAATTCTATGCCTTCCTCTCACCTTGGCCACAGCAACTCGGTGCTCAACCAGTTTAACACCCATTTTTACAGCAGCCTCAGCACAAACAACACCCTGTACTCCAGGGAAGGGACAGAGGTTTAAATGAAGGGTTCTAAGACACTAGAGGATAGTTATTTATGAGAGGAAATGATCCAGGGGCAGATAATTAGGATTAGCCTCCTGTCTCTAGGGCCACACTGCATCCTCCTCCTGACAGCCACCAACTTGTTACCCATTGTACTGAAATCACAAACACTTCACATTTGGCAGCTGCATGTGACAAAACAGGGATCATAAGAGGAAGAATAGCAAAAAAGTCTCCTCAGACACTGCTTGTACTGCTGCCAACCAGGTCCTCTACAGAAGTCCTTGAGAAGTTATAGTTTGCCTTAGGCAGGAGGCTCTTTCTGGCATGGCATTAACATTGCTGTGCTTTTTAAAGTGACAACAGGAGAGTGGTGGTACCTGTAAATATCCTGTCTTCAGGTACAGGCTGCCTGTACTAAATGCTCAAAGTTCTTATTTGGCCACAGCTCTCCTGAACACTGCAGAATCCATACTAAACCCACTGTATAGTGAATATACACTTGAAGGGTGGGGGCTGTCTTGGGCTTTCTCTCATGCCAGTGCAGACCTTGTTTAAAGATGACCCCCTTCCAGTCCCAGAGGGAATATAGCAAACTGACATCATCATGGACACAACAGGAATTTTGAAGCTGAAGGGAAGCATTAAAAAAATACACTGAAATTGTCTTCTGCTGTTGGATTTGTGTGTTTTCAATTCTAATTACAGGGTCAATTTTATTCCTTACGCATGTAAATTTACTCACATAAGGGAAACAGGATCTCTTCTGAATATATAAATATGTATATTTAAGACATATTTTTCTAAGAAGAGAACACATTTGTTATATCTTAACATTCTACATGAATCATCTCTACTGAGTAAAGGGTTTGAATACTGGGGTGGGAGGTGAGGGAAGAAGAAAAGGGAGATAAGAAGTTTAACTGTTTCCTGAATTTCAGTTTCAAAGGCTGGATCTTTCAGAGTATCAATTGTAGATATTGTAAAAAGTCTCTGTACTGTATTTTTTTTTTTCATTTTCTAAAGGTCTGTGATATTTGTCTTTGTGTAAATATTAGAAATAATTCTTATTTTTCCTACACTTTACTGTAGCAACAAACATTTCAAAATATAGATTTTTTTTAAACCAAGACTTGACTTCCACATTTATGTAGCATAATATCTCCAAGTAGATAACCCCAGAAGCATTTTTAATAAAGCATTTGTATAGAAGAGTGTGTACTTTTGTTTGTACTGCACTACTTAAGCCTTTAAAACTCCTTACCAGTTTGACTTGAGGAATTCACATGAGGAAGGGCAGGGTAATGGTAGCAGAAGGTCAAATACTGAGATGACATGTCCAGGCCATCAGCATTTGCATGCCTAGCAAATATAATTGGCTGCTATTACATAAAATACTATCACTGAATAAAAATCATCCTTGGAGTTTCCCTGCTGGAGTAAAGTGGTGCCAATCATTTCAAATTTCAGAAAGCAGACTGTTTTCACATGTCCATTAGCCAATATGATGCAATTTTCCTGCATTCTTTTTTATTATTTAATTTTTTTTATGTTTCAAGGGGTTTTTCCCACTATCAAGGTTGCTCTGACTTTTCCTAGTTTTAGATCCACTATAATAGATTGCCACTTGGGAGTTGAAGCCCACCTACAATACTAACAACTTTGTTCAATAAAAAGAGAAAATGCCCTTCTGGTGGTGTCCTTGTGCCATCACTGTAAGTTTCTCTCAGGCACATGCTGAGGCCTGAGCTGTAACTCCTGCCCTCAGAATCTTCCAACTCTTGCAGAATCTCAGCCTGCTGGCTGGGCTGCAATATGCCCTGCAACTCTGCAGTGGCAGCATTTTTCATAGAGATCTGCTCATGTTAAAAAGAAATGTCTTCAGTCACTGCGCTTATGCCTCAGATTCAGCAGACATGCCACAAATTGCCCAGAAATACAGTTCCTCTAGAATATATGGCCCACAAACTCAGAACTGTTTTCTTTAGTGCTATAATGGAAAATGTTCCATTATGATGTTAGAGACCAAAAGTGTGAGGGTAAAAAGTTGGAAAATAAAGTAAGGAGAATGACAATGCTAAGTGACAGCAGAGAGTAAAAAGCAACTCCTTTATAACTCAGCACTTTGTTTGACTCTCCTAGTCCCAAATAATAACACAAACTCCAGATATGTGTGCATAAAAAGAACCTTGTGCTTCATTGCTTCCCAGATGCTGTCAACCCAATACCACTTTTGGCTTCTGCATGTGAGGACGTGCTGCCAAAATTCCAGTTCATAGACAAAGGTTTGCTCTCCAGTGGCTTCCCCAAACACCAAGGAATTGGTGGTACCACTGCAGCCACTGAGCTGGCTTGGCACATCAGCTCAACTGCTGGAGCTGCTCTTTAAGGAGGAGTGGAAAGATGATTGCATGCATTGTAATCCTATTTCTCCTTCAAACAAAACTACTTTTTAATGAAATAAATCTTCATCTGTATTTTTGTGGTTTTCAGAGAGAACGGCTTTTGGTAACCAGCCATGGTCAATTCATTCCTGGAGCTCCTGTACATCAATGAAGCAGCTGCAGGGAAACTTAGCAACTATTCTTGTATGAGCAGCAGCATTGCCCTGTCAGAAGTAATGCTCCCCTTCCTGTATTTTACCAAGATGATCACCATAAGGGTTTTGGATGGAAGAGCATCTGGGTTTTAGGGATGTTTTTGCCTATTATTTTGTTTGTTTGGTTGGTTGGTTTTAAGTATGCTGTTAAAGAAGCCACTAATGTTGGACCCGTAATTAAAATATATTTTAAGTATCACTGATATTTATAGAGCCATAGTGTGATTAATAAATATATTTACTAAACTCAAAAAGATAATCTGGGCTCCAATAACTCTGAATAGGTTTCCCTGTTAAGGTTCTTGACCGATTATTTCGTTCTTAGAGTGTGTTTTGTGTTGAGATACAGCTGTCTTCACATACCACCATGTTTCATGACTCTGCAATTATTTGTTCCTGGTTTAAATGTTAACTCTTACAGGCTGCTCCTATCTCCCCACAAACACATCCAGCCCTAAAGTGCCAGAGTAGGTTACTACTTGCTTTCCTTCTGTATCACAGCAAAACAGCAAATACCAGAAGCTTTCACTGGCAGGCAGAGTATCTTGAATAATGATTAATGATTAACAAGTTCCTATGTAAGTCTGAAGTATATTGCTGCTGAATACCTGGGGCTTCACTGTCACCGATCCCACCAGAAACACCTTCCCTGGGTTCTTACTCCACAGTTTCCCCAATCTGTGTCCTGGCTCTGCAGCCCTGGAGTCTGTGACTTCAGCCCTGGCTCCAGTCCCAGTGAGAGGAGGGATTTGGGGTTCACAGCAGAGCTCTGGGCACTCAGAGATCCATTGTACCACTGCCAGGGTTGTTCCACCTCATTATGGGATCAGCTGCAAGCCAGGATCCTGCAATAATAGGTTCCGTTTAGCTGAGGCCCTTTGTGCTCCAACAGTCCTGGTGGAGCCTCATCTACAATTCAAGACATTTAAGCCACAAGGTTTAAAGATTTGGGTTTAACTGCAAGATTCTGAATGCCTGAGCTTCCAGATGTTAAGATGATGAGAGCTTAAGTGTTACAACTGGTTCAGAGATGACACCAAGAGATACAGTGGTACAGTATCTCCTGTATAGGAAAATCACATCTCAGGCCTCACAGTATTTACTTCTCCCATAAACAGCAGTGGGCACTTTGCCAGATTCGCTCTGAATTACAATGTTTTCACTTTCTCTCATGAGGGGATACATTATGAAACTCTTCACTGTTTTGTAGCATCAATAGTTGCTTTGTTGCTTCATGTGAAAGCATTCCCAGGGGAAGAAAACAAAGAACTTCTTCCCAGTAGGTTTGCCAATTCATAACACTTCCAGTTTGTAGCACTTTGCAGCAATCCTTACAACTCTTTCTTATGGATTTTAGAAAACGCTGCCTTCAACCCGTGTGATTTTTTGCCTAAATACCACACCTCTAGATCTGTGATCTATGAACCAAAGGCCTGCTGTACACCTGGAACCTGTAGCTTTCCCTGCTTTAAGTGCTGACAGCTGCAAGACTGTGTTGCTGTAGTCCTGAAGGTATTGCTGTTAAACACACACCTCAGCTGGTGCTTGCCATGGACTAGAAACCTGCAGAGCTGTCATGCCCTGGACAGAAAGACACTTTAATTTTTCTTATTTATGCTGCAAGACTAGTTCTAAGGGGGTAAGGACTGTGATCTACCAAAACAACCCTTCCTAAGTGTACTTGCCCAATATCCTGCCTGCTGATATTCTGTGCAAACTCGTTTTCAGAATACCTAAAATGAATTTTTACATGTCTTGTGTTGGCTGAATTGCAATACAAATTGTGCTTTACCTCGGCAATGGTTTTGATTCTTTTTAAAACCATAAAGTGTTCCTCTGCTAATGTCTTTGCACAAAGTGATTTTACCCTTATAGAGCATATGGTCCTTTGGTCTTTTATCCTTTGCTCTTTAAGAAGGGAGGTGCCAAGCTGAGGCAACTCTAAAAGTAGCCATTTTAGTCTACTAAAAATTGCTTTCGCTATGTGGCAGCCAGCAGTATTCTTCATATTATGCTTACTTTGATTCTGCAACTGCCCTGAACTGCTCCAACTCCTCTCATTCAATCCTTTGCAGGTGCAGATCTGTCCTGCTGCCTCCTCCTTACCAGTGTTGAGTTCCACTAACTATTTCCCCTTGCTTCTGTTCCTCTGGCACATTCCAGAAGGTAAGGAAGGTAAGCAGGCAGTAACAGGTGTTAGCATCAAACTCTGCATGAGGAGCTGTCAGAAGCTCTGCTGTAACTCCATGACACACCAGGAGAGCTCTTCTCAATGTTTGAATTTGTGTGTAGGTGACCTATGACAGCTGGATTAGTAACACACTTTATCCCTGCAAAGCCCGCAGCTGCAGGAGCAGCCTGCCCATAGTGTAATGCTGATACTTTCATGGCAACAGAACCCAGAGAAACTAATTGTGCATTGCCTAGTGCCTGAATGATGAAAGCTTCCAGCCACTACATGGAAAATTGACTTCTGTCATCAGGGAAACATTTTCATACATTCTGCATACAGGTTCATTGGGGCCTCAGAACTTCCCTGGAGTCAGGATGTCCCACAAAGCAGTGGAGGTTATCTGGACTGCAGCATGATGACAAACACAAAGTTGCTCAGTTTATTCTTTCTTTTACCTTTGCAGAGCTGTAGATTTGTGTGGAGAAATCTCAGTAGCACAGCACAGCAGGGTAGTAATACAGCTCAGCAGCTATTTGATGCTGTTGTTTGTACAATGGGTTCTGACATGAACAGTTTATTGTTTGCTAGTTCATGACAAGAGTTTTGTGTATGCAAACTTGCATGCAAATCAGGCATAATTTATTATGTTTCTCTCAAATGAGAGTGGAAGGAGGAAAACCACTGTTTAACCTCAGCAATACATTTCCCTATGAATAGGGCAGGTATTAAATGATTTATGGAAGGAATGTTAAGAATGTAAGAAGTTCAAAGAAGGTGGAGGGATATCTTTTTCCCTTTTCAGCTGGGAACCTGGCTATTTGATGCTGATAAAGCCATCATCTAACTGAACTTCATCTGTTGTGCTCATATGACGTACCTGCACTTTACTGCATCACAAGCAGGGAGATCTCTAATTAGTCTTACTGTTATTTTAAAAACCCAAATCAGTTTAATACAATTCTTGCACAGAAGAAGAAATCATGAGGGGGTTTATATTTATTCACTCTTGTTTTCTGTTGCTTTGTAGGGGTCCTTCCCTACCCTGGGCCTGCCACAGCTGTGAACAGCCCTGTTTAGCTCAGGTGTGAAGAATTCTCCTGGACCTGCTCCTTAATTTTGCCAGACTGGAGATACTCATTTGGATGCTCATACTTCTTTAACCCCGTGAACTTGCATGATGATTTCCCCTTCTGCAGTGAAATAGGTAATATTTTCACAGAGGTGAGAACTGTAGATTTTTAAAATTATATTACATATTTTAATAGGAAATATCTTAATGAAAAAATTCTACCCAGATGTCTTAACATTAACATTAATAAGCTGGCCTTATCACACATCTTTCTTTAATGTAAATTGAGTAGACATACTTTAATGAGTGGTACAGGCACCATAAAATGAATATTATTTTTAATTTAATTTTATTGGATTCATTCCTAAGCAATCCATCAGGTGGACAGTGCAAACATGCATGCTAAAGGAGATACTTGTCTCCCCATGTGGACTAAATACCACTTAGAGCAATGGTGAACAAACATCCATTCTGCATGCAAAGGCAAGTATTGAAAACCATTGGTTCCCAGGATTCTACACGATCCTCACTAATTCCTACTGAGTATTTAATCTCTCTCCCTCTCCATAGCAGGAAATTCTAGAGTGAAATTTATCTGACACTTTTCCTGCCCCCTATAGAAAAGTTGCTGTGTTGTTACAGGGTCAGTCTTGTGTGTTGTAAAATCATAGGTTCTCAGAAGCTGCACACTTAGGTCATTGTTTCTCCATTGGCACTGAAAGCCAAGCCATTCATGCACCACAGCAGACACCACACAAAAGAACTGTGCTTTGCACTGAGACTGTTTTATCATTTGTGTCATCTGACATATGGCCTCCTTTGTAATCAGGTGATGGTCACTTCTTATTCGGTCTAAGCATTAAATTTCATTGATCCCAGATTTGTTCTGAGGAAAAATGCAAAGCTTACAGAAGCTGAACATTTTTCTAGGATCACAGTCATCTCCTGTTCTGTTTGGAAGTGGTGAATTTGAGCTAACCGTGGTAGTTATGGAGCAAGATTGTTTTCACATTTGGATTTATCTAACCTTGTCTCCATGCACCTTAAATAAACATGTGTGAAAAAATGATATGCTCTTACAAGATACGTGCATGCAGAGCAGTCATTGTTTTCCTGTTATGTTTATCCTTCAAGATCTTTAAAACAGTTTGATGAAAAATAGATGCAGCCAAAGAACATATAATTGCCTGCCCTCAGGCAAGGATAAGATAATGTAAGTCACCTGCAGGTTTGCTTGCAATACGCTATTTCTGGTTTTCATATAGTGTGTTGTTTAAAGCAAATATTGTAAATTCAGTTGATTTTCTGATGTTAGCACTAAATCAAATATTGTAACTTTATGCAATTTTTGAAGACAGTATTTATGCAAATAAATATGCAAAGAGGCCAGGTCTTTTATCCCCTGGCAAGTTAGTCAGGTAGCCTTTAAAGGGTGAAAGTCCTCAGACCACTGCCAATTAGGACTGTTTTTTCCCCTCTATCAAAGTATTTAACATTCCTATCCCTGCACAGAAGGGGAAAAATAAGGTCATAGCTGTGGAAAAATCTGTTGATCATAACTGATAATATGAAAATGAAGCAGTCAAGCAGGCTGTGGATAGCACAGGTCAGATCTACTTACACAAAAGCAAAGTTAGAAATGCAGTGATAGAAACATGAAAGTTCTGGGACATGAATGAAACAGAAGCCACCAGTTGTGGTCTGATGAATTCTTTAATACTGCTGGTATTTTCTTGTTGCCATGTGGGACAGGTGATTGTTGGAGTATCCCAAATACAGGGGGAGTAACACCAACAAATCCGACAGAGAAAGGGCTGACCTGAACCCTACACAAACAAAAACTCTGTGACTTGAGAATTTTCCAAGTTTAGGGGGTTTTGACACAAGTGACAGCAGAAGTATTAACTACCTCCTGCAAATGTTGAACTTTAGTGTCAAAGTGGTTTCTGCAATACCTTGAGAGCTCCTGGTTGGGGTACCATTGTTCTTATCTATGGGATGCAACAGTGAAGCGGTCTGCTTTATTACACATTTTTACTATGTATTTATTGAGATTATTCATCTGCTAACTAGTTTGAGTTTGCTGATTACATTTGTAAAGGAAATTTTCACTTGAAATTTATTTTTAAAAATTTATGTTAGATTTCAGTGGACAGTTGTATGGACAAAACACACAGGTCTGTGTACTATGTGCAAATAATGCTGGAGATAGACGCAGGCTGGATTTGAATAATCAGGTAAATCAAGTGCTAACTTTTAAATACTCCTAAAATTATGTGAAAATTAAATTTTAAGCCACGCTCTATTGCCTCCAAATTGTGCTTGATGAACTCAATGTTTTCCCAGTAAGGAAGAAACAACTATAAACAAAAAGCAAGGGTGGTCTGTTTTTATCCTGAATCCACTGATTTCTTCACATATTCGTATAATAAGCTGGAGGATTTAATGGCAAGAGTAGTACTTTCTGGAGCTTAAACTGCTTAAACTAAAATTGCCACCAAGCTTTCCGTCACAAAGCTTCATCCATGATCTCACATAATTTCAGACTAATTCTGTATTTTGGCAACTGCTCTATGGGACACTTCCATCACATCTTCCAAGGGGGGAAACAAAATGAAAATTTCAAGCACTTTCAACTCATCAGAAGTTTTAAAAATAGGTGTGTGTTAGAGGAAGGGAAATGGGCTTTGTTATATAAATTTCAATGGTCCTTCTTGCTCACTATTTTTTTGCACAGCTGATGAACAGAAAAGTACATTGAATCAGTGTTCACACCTGAAATGAGAGCAGTAAACACTCAAGATTCACTCTATCCCCTGGGTCTTTGCAAGCTCTAACCACATACTGCAGATGCACACTGAGGTTGGAAAGGAGAAATGGGCACTTTGGACCTGACAGTTATTTTATGGGAATGGGATAATTACATTGATAGAACAGAGAAAATGAGCCATGCACAAATTAACAGTCAAAATTAAATGCCTGTGTAATTAAATACAAACAAGGGAACGGCCTAGTTTTAAAGGTTGCTTATGAAACTCATCAGATTTTGTGCAAAGGGCCAGAATTTACTGCTTTGGCCAATTGCTTAATTGGTTATTAACTCTCAGTGTAGATAAAGCAGCATTACAAATTTAAAGTGAAGTGAATGTATCTGCTTGTACCCCACACAGTGAAATAATGACATCTGCTTCTGTTGGTTAGAGTTTCTGTGGGGTTCTAGAGCCTGGGGAGCTGTAGAATTTCACTAATTGTGTTTGTTGTAGGTTAAACTCAGGTGGAGAGTGTCTGCTCCCACTGCAATCACTCAAATGGCGCTCAGCTGTGTCTCCAGATAGAGCCCATTGTCATAACTACAGCACCTAACTGAAATCACCCCCTGACCAGTAACGTGATTCCTTTACTTCCACCCTTGAAAAGAAAAGAATATCCTCCTTCTTTAAATTACTTTTTAAAAGAAAAATGCACCTGTAAACCAGATTTTTATCATTGAGTTCTTGAACTACTTTTTCCAAATTTGCTCACACTTACAGCATAGGAGTTATTTGTCTGAAACTGCAAAGTGACCTCCTGAAAAACCTGCCAGTAGTTCCAGGGTTTTAGATGCTTTTTCCAGTTATTTAATTTTAAAGCACTGAAAAAGCCACTATTCACTTTTGAAATCTATCACCGGTCTGTACTTTCCTGCCAGGAGAGAGTGGGAAAAGATATCATGAGACCCTAACAGCCATTGCCTGTGCCCTGACCACAACAGAAGAGAGGATTTATGCATCCTACATGTCTTGCCTGAGTTTAAAAGCTTATGGATTCAGTCTGAAACAATGAGCAAACAAATGCCAGTAACTCAGGGGAAGACTGAATCCATTTTCCACATAAAGTGAAAAAACAAAGGTCATTTTAAAAAGCACAACAGTCAAGTCTTTTGTCTATGCACACAAGTTTTCCTTAGTATCTCACTAAATTATTTGTTTGGTTGTTTTCTAGGGGAACCTGCCTGGTTAGAACTGAAGGGGACTGAATTTGGCAGCACAGCTCAATTGAGATAAAGAACTCCACAGAAGCCTATTTGCCTGGTAAAACTGCAGTGGGGACAATTAATCTCTCACAGCAATTACAGTTACAGGAATTGGCTCTACAAACTTGGGGCTCTGTCTGCTTTATGCTTACATTTGAACTATGTCAAATGTCACATGTGACATGTCACTTACATTTATCATTATGACAGAGAATAATTCTGGATGTATTAAATGCACAATGATTGTTTTCCTTTGTGTCCACAGAATGTTTTGCTTCCAAAGGAAGGAAAATGCATTATAAAACTGTCTTCTTTATGCTTCCCTGTAAAGTGCTAGCTTCCTGCAAATCATCCATGTATTTGCATTTTGTTAATTTAGAAACTGAGGTTTGGAATGAATGGGCATATCTGCGGTGAGGCAATAAGTTCGTGTTACAAACTGGAGTGTTTAAAATCACTTTTAAAAAGTCACTGGCAATGGTATGATCAAAAGTCAGATTTTCCCCTTTTTAAGAGACTTTAAAATCCCTTCCTCTTTATCCTGCATAGCAGTGTTACCATGGCAGCTAACAGTCACAGAGAGGACAAGGACACAGTACACCTGGGTTGTTGTGAGCTTGGTTAAAAATTGTAACTCAGAGCAGCTCCCTATCCTGCAATCAAAGGTACTGGTGGAAACACCGCTATCCCTCTTTGCCCTGCACTCCATACCCTGTTCATGTGATTATATCTTACAGCTTGTAATTATCTCCTTGGTGCAGCCCCCTAAGAAGCAATAATCTCTCCTTATCTTTTCTGCAGAAAGCAGTTTACACACCTTTCCACTGAACAGACCTATTTAAGCTGAACTGTGATGACTCTTTAAAGAATTACAATAACTGAATTTGATTGCAAAAATACATGTGTATATGTATATACATTAGCCTCATTATCCAGATTTTTGGACTCAGCAGGAGCTGTCTTCTCTTTAACTTTCTGCATCTGTCATTATGTAAGCAGAAAACATTTCTCAGAATGGACCAAAATTTTAAGAGCCCTAATCATTCTGCAGTTTCTTCTGATTAGTGCTGGTAAACAGGAGCACCCTACACCTTCCATGGTATAGAAGGTGAGCTTTACAAGAAATATAGTTCTTAATTCAGCACCACGTAGAAGTTGTAAGGTAAACCCAGAAGAGCTATATGTAATAGCTAAACCCTTTTAGGACATTACTCACAGGTTCACGATGCACATTTATGAAGCGGCTTCCCAGTGCTGAGTTGGTGATACAAATGTAAATGCATTTCCCATTGTCTGAGGCGTTTGGTTTGGGACTGCATTAATTCTGTTACCCTGCTGTTTGTAACACTTCTGTAACACATGATCATGTGAGCACCAGCAAGTGATGACACTGTAAATACAAATAAAATAATTTATATTCAACTTCAGACATAAACAGCATATGAAACCTAAGAATCCAAGCATAAAAAGATAGGATCATGCATATTAATGGTCTTAGAATGTTGAAAATTACAGTGAAGCATGCAGAACTACACAGTATGCATTGTTTTCATTTTGAAAACCTCTTTCTAAATCTGTCAAGTTGTGTTCTGAAATAGTCTGTTTAGATTATTTTCACCAATTTAATATTGACTGAACCACCAAAACCCATTCTGAAGTTAGTATTTGTTGTGTTCAGTTTTACTTTGTTTCCTTTTTTCTTCAGAAGGCATATTTGAATTGAAATTATTTGGGGGATTAAAACTTCTGACCTACTCAGAACAGTGTGCAAAGAAGCACCTGGTAGCCCAATCCCATACATCCTGGTGATGGAAAGAGAACAAGTATGGAAGGGGGTTTCATGGTGTCCAAAGACAGGAACAGAAGAGCAAACTCTTGCACTCCTCTCACGTATTTTAGATATTCTGTTTCAAGTGTAATGTGACAGTACTGAAATCACCTCATAAAATCCTGAGCAGTTTGAGGCAATGTGGAGCAGGAACAGTACAATGCAGCAGTAGCTGTTCTCTGTGGTGGTAAATTTTGGCTCTAGAAGGAAAAACAAGGTGAAGAAATATGTGTTAATAGTAATTTAGATAAAGAGATTTCCTGGAAAAAGACATGACCCAGTAATGTAAAGAATAGAGAAAACCAGAAATAGTTGCTTTTGTAAAACCATCAGAAAAATGCCATGTTCATTAGGAATTAAATAAAAAATTATGGAAATAAATGTATTGTTTTAATCATTTTCATTTGCATCTTGATGAAAAATAGCCTGGCTTTTCTTTTAATTGCTCATATTTTGTTAAACAGTACCCACAAGTAATGTCACTGCTGTTGAAAAGCAACCCATAAAGTTTTACTCTAATGTCACACATGGGTAAATGATTGGTAAATCAGTTAAAAAATTGGCAAAAGTGAGATCAGAATCCAACTCAAACCACAATTCTTGGGGGGAAAAATCATAGATCTATGTTTATAATATTTAGCAATAAAATTTACAGCCCTGTTATCTGCCAGTTATGCAAAAACAAACACTTGTGCAGGAGGAGTGTGCCATGTGTTTATATATAAACAAATGGCCCAATCCTGCCCTAGGGCACTGCAGTGCTGGAGCACAGAGCACAGGGAGACAGCGTGGGCAGAGGGAAAGCAGCCAGACCAGGACAGAGGTGATTTCTCTCAACCACCTAAAGGAATGTAAGGTGAAGTTGCAGGCACAGCTCGAGTTCACATATATGGGCAGACTGCTGGCTGGGCGCAGAGCAGAGCCCAGGAGCCAGAACAGCACAACTCTGAGCTTGGCCAGGCTGTGAGAGCTCTGTTTCAGGAGAGCTCCATGGCGCCTGCATGGCCTGCAGCCAGTGCAGCAGTGCAGGACATTGCTCTGTGCACCTTCCTCTGCTGTCACTGCTGTGACAGGGACACCTTTGTGTCACATTCCAGCAGTGAGGGGAGCTCACTCATCAGGCATGCTACTCTGATCCAGGGAGTACTGTCTCTGGGATCTCCCAAAAAATAGAAAGAGGCATAGGTCATATCAGACTCTGTGTTACTGATACTCTTCTGGAAAGTTGTTTCATGTCATTCATTAAATGTGGAACATAATTTGTACTTTACATACTATCCTCAAACTGCATTTTTCAACATAATAGATACTTCTTCCAGTTTCCATTTCTGAGTCTGATAATGGAATATAAATTAAATATTTACTTGCTGTCAAATTGCTTTTCTTTTCTCATCTGGTACTGAGGAAACGAAGTTCCAATGAATGTTACAGTTCTGTGAAAGCTTGATATAGCAGTCTGAGTTTGCCTTCACGAGAGAGGAGGCTGTCTCTGAGATGAATTTTGAGATTTGGGGTTGGTCAGGTGACAGTTTTGCTATACAAGAAGCTGTAAGGGGACAAGGCAACAGTAGAGAACTAGGAAGTTGCATCCTTCCTGCAGAGCAAATCCACAGATTTGCTTCCTGTGCTGATCAAACAGGCTGATGGCCTTACCCTGCACACAGGAGGAGGCAGCCAGTAATCTCATAAAGATTCTATCAGAAGCTTTTTCTGCAGGGTGTAGAAAACTTTGATTAAAGCCCATCTTTATTGTGAAAATTAGCCTTGGTAGAAGGGCCAGTTATCAGACAGGCCAAGGTAATCTAGGCCTTAATCAAAACAGTAGTTCGTTGCATTAAGGCACGTCAAAGATTATATTCACTGCTATAAAAAATGACTCATTTGGGTCATTATGTATCTAAGATACGTTGTGCCTATGCAATGAGGCACACTAGTTTGCTATAAAAAAAAGACACAATTTTATTATATGGTAAAACTTGATGCATTTTTTTGGTTGGATTTAGGGTGGTGGTTTGGGAGGGCTTTATAGTGGTGGTCTTTTCACCCCGTGTCATTGACATCCTTGATGTGGCAACATTATGGACACAGCATTTTTAACTCTAAAAGCTTTTTTTCAGCTAGAACCAGAAGGGACCTTTACCTGAAACCAGGGCTAAAGAGGAGAAATGGGTCATGAATTGTACTTGCAAACAAGTTTGTGAAGCTCAGTGGCTCTACTTTAAATGAGGTCATGATGGCAGTTCCATATTGTGGAATTTAATGAAAAGACAAAGCACTTTTCTTTATTGTAATTCTGTTTGGAGGATTGATTTTTCTGCTCTTGTTCAGCATGCATGATTTTTTAGTGGATTGACTTTTTCAAGGCAAATCAACACTGGCCCAATGTATGTCCACTTTCCCAAAGTATTGATGACTCCTCCCCAATTAGTTTTAACCCCATCAATCTTTGGAACTCCATCTCTTCCACCACCAGTTACAGGAGGGCACAGAGGGAGAGACCTAAAGCCACAGCCAATAAGAATTTCACTTAGGAAAGGTTCTAAGTAGAATACAATTCTAAGATAGAACATAGAAGTGGCAGACACGTTGATAATTGCTGAAAGTTAGGGTTTTTCTAATACATTGTTCATTTTAGGTAGGGCAGAAACAGCTCTGCATCTCTCTGCAAATGCTTGAGTTTTGTGGGGGAATGCTGAAGGAAAACATTCATTTAAAATATAAATAAATCAGTATTTCAGGAAAATATAATGTGACTTCAAAATGTTTAGACCTAAACAACAGATGGTGAGGCTGCTGCAGATCAGGCATCACAAGAGAAATTACTGGCTGATGACTTCCTCCTGCTCCTTTCCATTGATTTGCCTAAAGCCCAAGTGTCTTGCTGTTTTTATTTTAACTCTCATTTCTTTCAATCTTCCAGCCTTCAAATTTTAGTTGTTAACCCATGGTTTTAATTCTACTACTATCAGTCATTAAACAAAACACAATTGCCTTCTAAAAAAAGGAGATTCCCCACTTGCCATTCTGAAGATTTAAAAGTGAATTGCTTCCTGCTGAAGCTAAGCAGACTCTTGGAAGACAATTCTGCACCAAAAAACTGGAACTGAAAGGTAGAATTAATCTCTTCTTTCTGTCTTTTCCTAAATATCACTTTAGAAATCTATCCAGAGATTTACTATAGACAGATGCCACCTCCAATCTTCTTTTAGCCAGATTATTAAAATATAAGCTCTTCTTCGGTCATGCATAGAAACAAGTTATGGGAGCTCGAACACTGACTTTGCCTCAGTAATGAGTTTGGATAATTTACAGAGCAGTAGAGTATCGACAACAAAATATTAAAATAGTATTTCAACAAAAGGCTCTTAGGTTGGCATCAAGTTTTCAGTAGGTATGTTGTGCTTCATAGTTTTTAAACAAGACAAAACATAAAATTAAATAAACTGGTGATGATGTGGGGGCTAGATCATTGTTGAAAAGCAAGTGGTGATGTGGTGACTGGGATACTAAACAAAGAATGCAGGATGAAGTGGATAACTTCAAGTGCTGCCTACTTAGGAACTCAAACCTGTAAAACCTATCTAAGGATGTATTCATTTGTACTGAGTGTGTCATGTAACAAAAAGCAATAATTTTATTATTCATTATTAATATTTTTAATCTCTCATTCATACATACTGTACACTTAGTCATTGTCTGCTAATTATTGTAAACAGCAAAACCCTAGCTGGCTTTAAATAAAAATTGCTTCCTAATTACTGCTTATTACACAGGAACAAAATGTTACATTTTACGTTATTCTCAACAGGACCTCTAAAGCTCAGTTGGAGATAAACAGTAAACACCGAGACGTTCTCATAAATCACATTTTTGCATATAATTACTATATGCCTGTAAAAGTGAAATTTCAGCTATTCCCTTGTTACCAACCAGCTCTGATCTAGGAATTTATTCAGCTTCCACTTCAGCGTCTTCACACGCTATTCATTCCAGCAGCTCTGATTTCCTTAATTTCCATACCGTGAACAATTCATACCATTTTACAAACTAACTCAGCCTCTATTTTCCTGTACTTGACATTATGTGATGAAGAAAGTCCAGTCCCACTCTTCTAGCCTAAATCACTCTTGCTGTCCTTCATGGTATCCTCTCTGGAAAACCTCACTTTTCCAGTAGGATCCCCATATTCATTTTTAATCGGTTTGTTCTCCACTCAGTATTTCTACTGCAGCAAGCTGGATTACAGTGAATTTTGTTTGCATGAAGTCAATGGGGTTGTGCTAGAGAACACTGGTATAACAAAACTAGTGGATGTTTATTTACGAAATGGATATATGTGTATTTACTAAACAGACAAGTGTGTGAAAAAGACTTGATGTCCTTGAAGAAGGTTCTCTTTTTCATAGCCTACCAGTCTGGTCTGTGTTTTTGTGATCAAAAACTTAGTAATCTTTTTTCTTAGGTCAGATATGAGAAACTAAAAAGAGCAACCTAGGTTGTACAAAGATGAATCATTAATTTTATAAAACCTGACACAGTTCATTCTAGGTTATGACAGAAAATGGGATGAAGTATTGCAAAGGCCAGAAGATATATGCTTTTTACCTTCTTTTTTTTCCTTTTTTTAAGAGAGAGGAGAATAAGAAATCTGTAAAAGTCAGCCAGCTAAACTGAATTCCAAGAAAAACCCTTCAACCATGCTAGAAAATATGCATCTTTCATATGGCAAGAAACTTTATGGTGAAAGTCACAGTCAACCTGAATTTGTCAGGAAAAAAAGCCGTGCCAAATCAGTCTAACAGCCTTCTCTTTGGCAGGGGACCACCACCAAAGTAGCAGGACAGGAGTGACAGACCCAGAACTGTTTGTGTCCCCAGAACAATTCAGAACAGGCCTGTGGGACTGCAGGGCTGGGCAGGGACATCAAACTCCACAGTCTGCAGGTGGAAATGAAGGAAGACAGGTAAGGGCGCACTGAAACACTGCGTCGGTCTTCAGGCACTGCACAAAGAGGCTGAACTCTCAGAATAAATAACCCCTTATATATGTGTATGTGTGTGTGTGCATGTATATGTGTGTAAAATAACAAGAGTAGCTAATACACAGAAGAGATTCTCAGGAAGATTCTGGTACCTCTGTCACTGTAACTTTAAAGCAAAGTCAGACCGAGAGGTGGCCGTGACCTGAGCTGTGGCGCTTGCCTGGTGTGTCCCCGGCCCAGTGCAGGCACTGGTGTCCCCTGCCGCCGCAGGAGCTGTGAGACCACCGAGGAGCGAGAGCTGGAGCGGGGGCCGGCCGGAGCCCCCAGAGCCGCCATCGGCCCGGATCTGCCCTCAGCGCTCCCGCGCAGCCCCCACAGCGCTCCCGCCTTCCCGCCCGTTCCGGCCCCGAGCCGCGGCGGGGCCCGAGCCCTCAGTGGCCTCTGGGTCCCCAGTTCCCCCCCGTCCCGCATCCCGTGTCTGGGAGCAGGACCGGAGCAGCCTCAGCGTGTGCCGAGGTACAGAACCAGCCCCGCCTCTCAGCAGGGTCGTGCTCCCGATCCCCCCCCTTGCACACAGACAACGGTTCGCTCGTGGAACGCGGCGGTTCCTGGCTGAACGGGAAAAGAGCAGGTTGGAGACGGGGAAGAGAAGGATGTCTGTGCCTCTGGGCAGGTGATGAGCAGCACAACACTGGACAGATTGTTCTGGATATGCCCAAGCAGCTTCTGCCTTGCTCTGCTGCTCCTTCAGTGCCAGTATTTCTCCACAGCTGGGGAGTGCTGTCCTCGCTCCCCTCACAAACCCAAGGGATTAATCCCCACTCCAGCCAAGCCTTCAGTTCTTCCCCTGCACCGGGCACTTTAGGCTATAGATTCATACTCTTTTAACATTATCCCGTTCCTACAAAATTAATGAAATGTTTGAATTATTCACTGTTCAGTTTTACAGAAGAGTAAGCAAAACTAGGGATTTACTCTGAGGGAGTTTACGTGGAGCTGAGTTGTGCTTTTCAGGTGCAGAATTTAATCTTCTTTTTAAACAAAAGCGTAGCTAATCTTGGCTTTTTAGAGCTTGACTGCATCTCTCTGTTTTTTAGAACTCCTGGTTTGAATTTAGACCACAAATCTTGTGATGGTACGAAACAGCTTCATAGGCTGCAGAGACAGCTCTCAAACCTGAGAAACCAGAAATAATTCAAACTAAAGTTCATTACCCAAACCCTTGGTTTAGAGGAATCGCAGTAGTCTCGGTCTGCAGGAGTCAGATAGTTTGAAAACATGGTGACCCAAACCAAACAAGCAAAAATCCAAATCACAACAAGCAAAACCCAAACCAACCAAAAACCAAAGCAAAAAAAAAAGCCCTCACAAACAAACAGCAACAAAAATTCCTCATATTTTCAGCCTCGTCACCCACAGCACTGTGGTAAGAGTAAGATAGCAGAGAGAGTTCTGCATTTTATAACAGGAAAATGAATCTTAAAGCCATATTTCCCTCTCTTATATCTTGTGCTGTTTCAACATTAATTGATAGCAAGCAAAGAAGTCATTATCTCAGCTATCTTGTTAGATCTTAATATACCTACTAAAAAGGCCTAACAATGACATTTTTATTTTGATGCAAGAAAGCAAATGGGCATCTTTTGAAATGCCACACTCCCATAAGGTAAAGCAGTTTGTTACATTGGAAGGGTCGTGTCAGTGTCTGTGAAAGGGCAGTAGTGCTGCAGACCATTTTCCACTGAGGTGATGAGCAGCGAGTTCCAGATTGTTCCTCTGTCTGACACAGCTCTGAGATATGGTATCTAACATAAATTGAGTACTTCAGCCTCCTTTTTCATTGTCAGGGCCAGTCTCTGAGAGTCTGGAAGAATTATTCTCTCTGAATTAAAAAAACAAAACCAAAAAAACCAGCTCAAATTTCATTAAGCTTTTGTAAAACTTTGCATTGCAAATAAGGAGATGATCTTGCAGACCTGCAAGTCTGCTGTATTTAATTTCAGAGACTGTTACAGGAGAGCATTTCAAACATTTTTGAAATGAGATGCAGTTTTTGAGTTCCAGGCGTAGTTATTTCACAAGCTCTTTCCCATCTGTGAAGTCTTAAAGCCAAACAAGCTTGGGAGAAGCCTTGAGAATTGAAGCTGCTGAGGCAATCCACAGAAGAATTCAGATATGGCTGTATTTATCAATTTATTTTTCCTCTACAGCCAGCCTTTGTATTCAGATAGGCATAAAATTCATGTATTGTGCCCATAAGCAATGACAGGTGCTTCAATAAAAGACCGAGGGTACAAATGTCGTATTTCATATAGTGATCAACAACTGTAAGTGTGATTTAATCTCAGTTTTGATGAGGTATTCAGGGAAATTCATTTTTTCCCTCTAACATTTGTAATGAGGCAAGGCTTAGCTTTTTGAATTGAGGAGGCAGGTTTCCTGAAATACTTACATGTAGATGTTGTGTCCACATTTGTTTCTCAGCATGAAGGCAGCAGCCTTTTCATTGCTGCTATCCAAAAGGCTTTCTTGACTTCCTGCCTGTCCTGGGGTGCTAAACATAATTCCAGATCAGAGTGTTTGTGTATCACAACTCCTAGAGAACAAATCTGAACTTCAGTTTTCATCTGTCTGTCCAAGAAAATAGGAAATCATGGAAAATATGTACATTTCAAGTAGGTGAAGTGTAAGGGAGCTATTCTTGATGGTTTTACTCCCTTTTTTCAGCCATTGACACATCCTCCTTGCCCTAAGAGAACGTAGATTCCAGCAATTCATTTCATCCACCACTCCCATTATAATTTCTTCCCTTCTTCCATTCTCCTTTTCTCTCCCTTGTGATAAACATAGGTATAGCTACACTCCAAAAGCAACCCAGCAAGCACAGAACAAACTCTTTAGACCAAAACTTGGAAACTGGGGTTTGTAAGTTATGAAAGAATAATAATACAGTTTCATGATTGTGATGGAGTAATTATTGGGAAAGAGTGATAAGAGAAAAATAAAAGGGCTGAGACATCACCTAGAAAACCAAAAGCTGTCATATTTTGGCTTGGAGTTTCTGTGTGTAAAACTTGAGATTTGCTAAGGAATTCTTTCAGAACAAGTTTTAATTATCAGGGTGGTATCTTGGCTAATGGCATTCTTTGAATTCTTCAGTGGCTGTGAAATCCTGAGGCCTTATTAAGGAAGAACATAGAGGAAAATGGAGCCACAGGAGATGAGCACGCTTTCCCAGTTTCCCAAATTAAATGTTCCAAGCATACACATTGCTGGTTTTCAGCTTTGAGATGGGTTGTTAATTGAAAGAGCACAATGGGTGTTTATGGAGACGCAGTGGCGCATTCAGGGGTGGGGCTGATCCCCGTGGGTTGTGGCTGTGCTGATCCAGCAGCCCCCTGAGCCTGGCTCCAGCTCCTCCTACACAGTCCTGCTGCTCTGGGGGTGCTTCTCATGTCATTGCCCTGGCTACAACTGCTTTATGCTTTTGTGAGTTTAGCAAAAATATAAGCAGAAGATATTTCTAAGCCCACATAAAAGTGCTGTGCTTGGAGGGGCAGCAATGATTCATTTCATATTTTCAACTAATTTAGCTATTTAACAATTCTTGTCTAACTACAAGTCTTGGTTTGGAGAATGGAGTATATTGAGTGTGAAGATTTGTCCTGCTAATACAGAGTGTAGATAGCTTTTTTCTGCACTTTCTACATAAAATACCTTTGTAATATATAATAAGCTCCATGGAGTCAGACTGGGGGTCCATCCAGCTCAGGATCCTGCCTCCAGCAGTGGCCAGAAGTGGCCAAGGGAAGAGCAGAAAGTCATCAGAAAGTCTCCTTAGAGATCCCAAAGGAGTCTAAATTCAACATGCAAAACTAAACCCCCTCTAATAGCCCTCCATAAAACTCAACCAGCTACATGCTTAGCTGACTCCAGTTACTGGTAATGCAAATATTGGTAGAATTCAGAACTACAGTCTTCTAGAATTAGCAGATTCATCTGATTAAGTGAATAATAAATCATCTCGTGTTACTCCTAACAGTAACACATTTAGTATTTGCATATGGTGTGAATGAAAGTTGTCAAAGACATGCAAACTAGAGGTTGAGAAATGAGGTTTCTAAGTAAATAAAGATCTTGAAATAGAAAAGCTGATATAGACTTGGTCTTTGCTGAACCCAAACTGCATTTACACGTTTCTCTGTTTAGCTCTTCCCACAAAAAACCTTTGGGGAAAGGCTTTTCAGACAGTTCATGGAGACCTTCCAATATCACATTTCCTCAGACCTCAGAACAAAGTTGTATCACTCATGAGATCTACTCCTCATGCTATGTATACATTCAAAATACACACTGTAAACTGAATAAATAACTATAAAAATCTGTAAGAGGTCAGAAATGTCAATGATCTTAAAAGGAGTCACATCTAATCTTTTTTTTTTATTTTCATAGATAAATACTATTTTCTGTGGTTTATCATTCTGAGATGGTTCAAAAAAATTAGTCATAGTGAATTCCAGTGAGAGATAACAGCCTAAATGTTCAAAAATACCACTCTACACAAGAGGATTTTTATATCCTCCAGTGCTGTTTGTAATTTGGAATTCCCTGTAATGTGTTCATATTGAAATCTAGTCCTAGGAACAGAATCTTTAAACTTTTTTTGATACTTGAAAAATGCCTTGAGCTGTTCTCAGGGAGGAAAACAGAACAATGGAACGATTTGGAAATTTCTGTCAGTTGATAGTAAGACTATAAAGAGAAGATAAAAAAGAGGGAAATGAATAGGGATGGACTTTCCAAAGACACTGAGTGTGTAGTCAGAGAAGTCCTGAGAAAGGATCTGTGGTCTCGTGCTGCCAGGTGAATGCATCTCTGCTTTTTCCTCCTATAAGTAGCAGGTTGCACTTGATCTTTATCAACGAGACTGAACACAACTCTGCAAGAAAACAGGCTCTGTGCATTCTTCAGCTGTATAAAATTGTAACAGGGTTCAGACATTTTGCCAAGTAGCAGCTCATCTAAAACCTATGTCTAGAGGGAGCTGTGCATGTTTGCAGTCTCAGCTTGGAGTGGGGTTGGCTGCTGATTCTATCACTCTTGGCACATTCCAGCAGGTTTAGTGTGCTTTGGAGTCCTGGAGCACAGGAATAGGCATGAGCCAGTTCAGGTGATGGTCTCTTTTCTTGTGTAATTCATGAAGTTCTTGCTAAGGTCCTTGTAAGAAAAGGAAAGATGCAGGGAGAGAAATAAGTCTTTACTCATACCTCAGTAATTAAGACAAAATTTTCAGATTTGCTTGTCTAAATTTTAAGGGTGCAGCAGGAAGAATTTGTAGGAGATGAGGCCATATTTGGGAACCCAGAAGGTCCAGTAGCTGGGATATCAGCAAAGAAGTCTAAAAATTAGAATTTTGCTCCCTGACTTAGTAGATGATTTTCTTTCAGTGAGTCACTTCATGCCTCTGTTTTCTCACATTAATGTGTTAGTGTTGGGCATTCTCTTCACTGTTTCCTTCTATCACAACAGTTTGCTGGTATTTTTAGTGGGTAGTGGATTATGCTACAATCCATACAAAGTAAATTAATAGACGCAGAATCAGACCCAGCCTTTGGGCACCAAAGTGCAAAGTCAGATTGTTTGAACTTCTGGGTGCACATTCTTAGGAATTGGGTTTCAGGATGAATGAAGCTATTCATCTTTCACAGCCCTTAAGACTATTTACCTATGGAACTTTCCAGTATCCTCTGAGACTTGCAGGTTGCTGTTGATTAAGATGAAGTACTTTTTTGTGAATACAGCATATGATTTTTTAGTGCATGCTAAATATTGCTATGAAATGAGCTGAAATGAGGAGCAGGCATGCTGCACCATATTGTTATTTGCTGTGAAGTGATTTAACAAATGTTTAAACAGCTGTTCTGAGTAGGTGCTGTTGATATAACTAGTGGAATCATGCGAGCTGCTGTTTTGGCAGCTTTACAGTGGAAAAGGATCGATCAAATAACCGTCTGCTGGGGGTAAGGAACTCTATATGAATGCAATAGGAAGTTAAGGTAATTTATGATAAAGTCCCTCAAATCCAGCTCAGCATGTGGTGAGTTTTATTAAAGATGCACATTTCTAATCTTCCAGAAAAGGTGATAGAGTTTTGGCTACTTCAGCAATCAAGGAAAATTGCCTTGGAGAACAGTCAGGACAGTTGCTGGTCTTTATATTACTTAACAACACTCTTTCAGTTCCAGATACGAACCATCTCTGAACCACAACCTCGGTGGACCAGCAAAGTGACTGCCACACAGATTGATCATTTGTAGCAGAAAATTAACACTTCTGTGGCCAGCACCCCTTGCCATGGAAAGATTCTGCTCTGCACTACCCTTGCCAGTTTTTCAGTAAGGAGGTAGTGAAAAAAATATTGTGTCTATACAGTCATGAGAGGTATTAAATGAACAGCTGGCATTCCTGGCATACCGCAAACTCACCAAACAGGAAAAGAAAATCAGGGTAGAATATTTTAATGGGTTTTACTCCTAAAAGTGGAAACCAGCTATCCACATCACAAAGACCCCACTTGAACTTTCTACCTGTGGTCTGACTTCTGATAAGAACTAATTTGTAAGGACAGATTTGACAGTGGGCAGCCACTGTGACTGTGGGCAGCCTCTCAGGTTGGAGCTTGAGTTTTTACCTTCCAGCAAAATACACCAAATGAAGACCCTTAATTTTACCATGGTGGTAAAACTTTTTGGAAGTCTGAACATGAGTTTTGGTGCCAGAATTGATCCTGAGTATCTGATTGCCAGGGCTTAGGTTTACTGGAAAAGTTTTAGTGGTGGTGAGACATCAATTTTAAAGAATTAAGGATTTTAGTTAAACTAGATATTGCTGAGGTAAGATGGATAAACTTCCCCTTGTTAACAGAAGCCAGACTTAAGGAACTGATAAATCATAAGGCCTGTCAACTTATGTTTGTGTATTCTGATAAACAGAGAAACTAATCAATAGAATTCAAGAATACAATACAATCATAAATCAAACAGTCCTGGAAAAACAGGAAAACTATATGGTGCCAAGGGTCCAGTTGTCGCATAACACTGAAAGGTTAAAAAGTCAAAGCGAGGAAGACCCA
>VZSR01001775.1:238691-291718 GCA_013398615.1 Brachypodius melanocephalos
ATAAACATACACTTTCTAACTTTAAACTGTTAGAGAGTTCTTAGTCCATCATAGATGGATATCGGTATTAGATCAATATCCATATTTTTTTAATAAATCAGTGGCAAGCACAGTGAGTTGTTCAGAGGGCACACTTGTGGTCTGGGAACCTGTAGGTCCTGGAGGGTGTGTAGGGACAGTGGCAATGAAGTGACTCCACCCTTGTCCCTCTAGTATGTTCCACCCTGCTTGCCTTTTTTCACTGCAGTGTATGGCACTGGCCAGGCCTCTGGGCACTTCCTCAAGCTTTTTATAAAGAAGAAAACATGTAAGGGAACATTAAAAGGACTTTTTTATACTAAGGGGAATGGCAAACTGAGATATGCTTATTGCCAGCCTGACCTTACAGGAGAGCAATCCTTTCCAGGAGCATTCACACTGAGGTGCCTTTATGGCAAGGAATGCTGTGTGACAATAAAACATTCAGTAAAGTTTATATTGCTGCTGCAGTAACTGAGACATTATATTTAAATAAAATAGCACTCCTTTTACGAGTGCACACTGTGATAGGAGTTCTCAACCAAAAGGAAGAGTTAAACTAGAATTTATTTTTTTCTGAAGGACAAAAGCTGTCAGGTTGTGTGCTGATAGCTGCTGATAGCTGAGTACTGGAGAGTAACTTCAGTCACTGGCTGTGGATGCAGAGGCATTGTGCTGCAGCTCCATTACATGCAATGTGTCTTCATAGTTATTCTGCTTTGCAGCAAAGCCCATCAGAACTTCATTCTTTGAATTAATTGCGTTTATCATGGCAGCTGAGAGAGAGACATAATCAAGACATCCCCAAGTCTCCTGCCATCCAGGCAAGGCCTAAGTGCGTCTCAGGGTGGGCTTGAATACAGCCACTGAGGAGGCTTGTGCTGCAAATCTCCTAACAGTATCCCACTTGGCTACTAAAAAGTGTCTGTGAGCTCTCTTGTTCCTCTCTTTTGTAGCCTAAGTAAATTCCAAACTGGAAACATAGTGAGATTTGACTTCATGGCTTTGACCACTCATATAACACATTTTCAATCTGTGTTAAAGATTTCTGTACTTTTAATTTTGCTAGTACAGCCTTTTCTATTTCATTTTTTTTTTCTTTTCAATTAATTCTTGGTCTTCCTAATGAGCCACAAAATTTTTCACCTAGACAATCAGGGTAGAAATCAGTAATATCAAGGTAAGTGGTGATGTGCATGTCTTGATGAACATAAATGGTACCAATCTCAATAATCCTTTCACTGTTAGATAAAAGCTGGCCTGAAGATAATGAATCTGCCTTCAGGAAAGGCTAAGACATAATAGACTGGAAAAAGCATTTGTCCTAATTATGGTAATTATGCTAATTTAGGCTTTAAATAATAAGAGGGTGGCACTTTATATATTTAATATTTCAGTTAACTGTGAGCATTAAGGAAAATGAGACATCTCAGAGATGCAGATTCACTCCAGCATTTCATATAAGCAATGCTAAGAAGCTTCCTGGGAAAAAGGAGCAGTGTGAGGAAATCAGGTGTTGCTGGGCTGTTCCATGGCCTTCTCTCACAAACACAGCCTTCAGCCAGGCCTCACATCTGCAGGTACAGCACTGCAGCCTCTTTGGAGTAGCTGAGGACCTGAACCACAAATGCACTGGAGACTTTTACTCCCACTGCGTCCATTGTCTGAGCTGCTTTCCTATCCAGTGGTGTGGTCTGAGATTTATTGTACTGAATCTCCCTGGCAGGATTAGAGCAACCTCAAGGCTATTTCCTTCAAAATCAGTCTATGAACAGAGCTTTCTTTGCAGTGAAATGTCATCTTTATGAATTCAGAAAGAAGAAAGTCATAATCCCCTGTGACTCTCTATACCCGCATGTACCTAAGTATCCTGGAAATTATTGGCTTTCCTGCCCCATGCGTAGTAATTATATTTACTTAGCTACTTCTGCATGGTTTCCAAAACTTTGTTCCCAATCCAAGCCAAAGAATCTTCACAACCACGTTGTTTTCCATGCAGGACATATCCTGTCCTGGTGCCATTGGTGCCCATGTTTCCAGTTAGGCTGGGTCAGCTCTTCAGCAGACAGGCAGCAACTTGCATTGCTTCTTCAGGGTCTTATCTGCAAATGTATTTCATGTTGCTCTTCTCTGGAGACAAAACAATTTAGGTTGGGCTCTTTCCATCGTGGAGACAGGAGGAATTGCACACTGCAGTATGTGCAGGCTCTCAACTGCCTTTGGGCTGGGTAGCTCAACACTCAGCAGTGCAGCTGCACAACAAACAGCTGGGACCTGACTTCAGATCCACCACCAAGAGTGTCTGTGGTGATCAGGACCCTCCTAGACAAGCTGCAGTTCCTGTAACGTGCAGGCCCTCACAAAAAAATTCTAGGAAGGGAGCTGAAGCTCCAGCAAAGGAGGCTCAGATGCAAGATCATCTGTGGGAAGGCAGGAAGGAAGGTTTGTGCAGGGACTGAGCAGCTGCACGGCTTTGATGGTAGCAGAGAATGCTACTGCTTTAGTTCGGTTCCTGTACTTCAACCTTCAGCTACCACTGTTCTTGACAGCTCTGTGCACCAACTGCTGCCTGATTCCCTGGCACATTCTTCCCCAAGTGAGCCCTGCAGTTCCCCTCAGAGGGCTTCTCCATCCCAGCCAGCTGCTCTCTATCTATCTGTCTATCTTAGTCTCTAATCTGGGCTATAAAGCAGGCCCATTTTCCAGGCAGTGTTTACTGAAAACACAGGAGCGTGCCTGGCTCCCTCGGCCATCCCTCCTCCTGCCCTCCCACTCCTGGCAGGCTGTGGAGGTCAGGCTGCTGCAGGACTCTCCTGCTGCCTTTGGGAGAGTGAAATCAGCAGCCTGTGAGCCCATTAACCCTGACAGGCTTGCAGTGGCTTCCTCTGAGGTTAAGGGAGTTCATTATGCTCACAGCCAGTCAAGGTGGTTGACAGTAAAGCATACAGGGATGGAAATCTTCATTAGAGAGAAAACTGGAGTGCCAAAGTAAAGATTTGTGATAGGAGAACACAGTGGAACATCAAGGCTTTCAGTGAGATCAGTAATTTTAAAATGAATTTTCTAAAGAAGCAGAGAGGAGATCATGAGAAGGGTCAACAACAAATAATAAGGGATAATTATGAGGTCGTTGTCATTCACAAATGGCACTGGAGAGCTAGTAAGAAGAAACTGGAACTTGCTGTAGTGCTTAAATTAGGAAATAATCAAGTCTTTACTGAAAAAAATATATTCAAAATGGTAACTTCCTTGAATTTAGTGCTGTAGATTAATTCTGACTAAGGCCCACATATTCTGTAGTTATGCTCCTATTTCTGTAGGTATACACTAACTTTTGGGAAGCAGAAACCATCGGGAGCTGCATCTTTGCCCCTGGTTCCTGACAACTGGGATTGTGATGAGATAATTAGTGCCTTTGCTTGAATAAAGTACTTGTATATTTCTTTGCAGCTTTGTCTGAACTAATCTACCCATTCATATGCACCTTGAAAAGATGACTTGCCTCATTCTAGGAAGGAGAGGATCTGAATTCTTTGTCTTGCCCTTACTGCATCTTTTTTTTTTTTTTTTTCTTTTTTTTTTTTTCTTTTTCTTTTTCTTTTACTTTGGACTTAAAGGCAATAGAAGGAAGTGAGCTGGGCGATTTTTTTCCTGATAAGCTCCTTTTCTTGCCTGGTGTTATCACTAAAGCTCCACAGGCTGTTGAAACACTGTTGTAGTGGGGTAATATTAAGCCTGTAGGTTGCAGACTGAGCACTGATGTTTTAATAGAGAGACTTTTAGGAGCCTTCCCTACTCTTGTTAAAGCCAGGACACAACCCTGCCTGTCAATGGAAACAAGATAAGGTTTCAAGTCACATCTTGTGTCCTACACATTTTCCGGTATGTCCAGAAATTTCAGTTATCTCCACTCATGGCTGGAGATCAGGAGAGCAGTTTGAATTTTTAGACAAATAAGCCAAATACACCTCTATCTTCCCTAGTTATGTATTTATTCAGTAATTAATCCAACTTTCAAGCTCACAAACTAGTTCTTTGTCTCTTTAAATATTTGTCCTAGGGGTTAGGAGCAGTGATCTCCAGGGAAGATGAAGAATCACGAGAGGGGTTGGTCTCTGAGCCAGAATGGCTAGGAGCTCCTCCATGGTCCCACATGAATGCCAAGGCTCTTTTGCACTACAGCCCCATCTGATGTCTGGAATTTTAACATCCTTGGACACTAGCAGGATATTTTTGCATATGGTAGTGTGTTTGTATTTTCTATCCATTTTAGTTTCTGGATAAACAACAAGGAGAGAATATATTTTCCTCTCAGCATTTTACCTTTTTTTTTTTTTTTTTTTTTTTTTTTTTTTAACAGTTTAGGGCAAGGAAATATTCTTGTTCAAAGAATACGTTCAAAATGTTCAAAATAAATTTTAAAAAAAACCTTAAAAAGAAAAATCTTATTATCTGTTTTGTCGTAGATGTTAACAAAAGGCTCAAAGGAATCCCAGCCACTGTGAAAGTTGGTATGAAACTCCAGAACATGGGTCCTTTTAGTAGAGAGAGACTAGAATAATTAAATATTGATGAAAAATTAGATCAGAAGAACTGAGAAGCCTGTTTTTATGGAATTATCTATTAAAAAAGAGATAATTCAAAGTAATATTGAGAAAAAGTTTAATTTTAAAATGTAATTACCTACAAAACAAGATCAGTGATCTGGAAAGAAACCAGTTTTACTTAACTAGAAAGCAGTAGCCAAGAGGTTTATTCCATGAATTAAATTTTATGGATTCTGTATTAAAAACTTCTGCAATGTAGCTGAACAATTTGTTCCTTCTTGACAGGAGCTATGATAATAAATGCCAAGAGGTTGAATGTGTAGGTTTTTCATCCTCACTATGGGTCTTCGTTAATTAAGAACTTCTGGCAGCCATTCTTTCCTTTCTGTTTGAATTGTTTTTAGCAAAATGAAAGGGTAACATTTCACTTGAAGAACGAAATGTCTGGAATTTATTTCCTTCTTATTACTGAAATGATCTTAAGCAGAATGTTGGGAGAAAATTCATTTAACATTCCTGTCAACCTTGATGATGTTTGCTTCTCCTGCTAGTCTTTCCTATTTCCTGTTTCTCTGATTTACAGCATAATGAACTAACAGGGTCACAACTGCATCTTAGTTTAGGCAGAAGAAACAATTGGGCAAGTAAAGCTCCAAACTGCCTGACACCTCTGAAAATCAATTAACTCATTAAATGGTAGAGAGTTTGCTATTTTGATTTGTTACAATTTAACATTTTCATGTAACATCTGTGGAAGCCTTGGGAATGAAAACATATATACAATAAGTTATATTTTTGTACCCAATCTAATATTTATGGAATATGGAAAAAGATGCTTTGTAGTTTGGCTTTTTGTTGCATTCAAGTTCAAGGGTATTTATGGATTTGCTGTGCTCTTTCAAGCACTTCTCACTCTGTTTCTCATTCAAGTGGAGCAGGAATCACAGGGTTTACATACACTGAAGGATGATGAAAATACTGAAAGCTGCTGACAGAAATTGAATGCAAATTGGGAAATGAAGTGTTCTGAGGCATTGCTAACATTAAATATTGTGTTGTTTTCTCTTTAGAGATCACTGCGTGTTGTGAAACCTTCCTGACACACAAAGGCCTTTGGAAGCTGAGGTGCCCTGAGAGCTGCTGGCTCAGAGCAGGGCTGGCCAAGGAGCCTTCTCTGAATTCCCATTTTCACACAGGAGGAGAATTCATCATCTGATGATGCACTTGAAACAAATGTGCATGATCTGTTGATATTTATTAGTGCAGGTAAGTGAGGAAGAGTTTAAAGCTTTTTCGTATCAACTTCTTTGAATTATGCATTACAGTGAGGATGCTCAGAGCTTTTTGTATATGCATTTTATTGTCCAGTTTGTGTTTTCTTCTGAGATGCTCATTAGTTCAATTTCAGATAAGCTCCAAGGAGACAGTGGGTTTATTTTAGAGGAATGAAAAAGACAGAAGAATTTTCTTTATATCTTTGCTCCCCAAACTCACACCTAAAAGATCCAACTGTGAAAATGCAGGTAATAGACTCTCTGCTGTATTAGTCAGAGGTAAAAGATAAAAGATTATCCTGCTGACAACCAGAACACTATTTCAGCTGCTTCTGAAATGTGTCACAGGCAAGTCTGCAGACATTTCATCATATCACTGAAAAAGACTGTGCTGTGTTGAACTGATCTGCAAACATGCAAACAGACTAAACTTGTGTTTGCATTGTCCATGTGTGTTCATCTGGATTTGTGGGCAAGTGGAAGGACAGCTTTTCGAGAGCTTTGTAGTAAAGTAGGAGGAGTTCATTGCTCATTAACTGCTTTCCAATTGTTCTTTCATTTTGGGTCTGTTTAGCATTTTTAGTGCATGGAAATTCTAACTCAGCAGTACACCTGTGTCATGACAGAGTAGCAAAGAGCATTTCCAGCTTTAAGGGCTAAGGCTTTATAAAGGTAAGGAGATATAAGGGGGTGCAGCAACAGTGCTTGACTTCCTTTTTACTGTCACTGCCTTCTGGAAGCTGTTTTGTTCTGGCTGCTGATTAACTTCTTCAGTGGTTATTTGAAAGTCAGCAAACAAGGATTGTTTCTGAAGCTGAAAACAATTATCAATAATGTAGGACTGGAACATTTGAACATCAGCTCCAGTCTCCCAGAGCACACATTTAATCCTCCTCCAGGTTTTTAACATTGGAAACATGGTGACTTTCCAGTTTTGTTTATATTACCTTGGATGTAAATCTCCTTCCTAAACTGTGTGGATGTACATGTTTTGACAATGTTTCTCTTTGGTAGGACAGACTAGAGTTTCACAGGAGAGAAAAGTAAGATCATAAGGAAACAGGATACAACCGGGAAATAAATGAGTGGTTTGCCAAGAAAATATACATAAAGTTTTAAAGCCTAAAAATAGCACATTCTACTTTTTCACTTCCTGAGACCCTTATGAATGATCCTGTTCGTGATGCCATTTAGTCTGTGACTGGTGGCGAAGTCTATTCATCACCAAGAATAACCAAGATGTTGGTCTAGTCTTAATTAAATATATGTGGCAGGTAACGAAATACAGGATAATTGGGATGGTGTTTGTCAGGCAGAACTGGGTAAATCTGACAATACCCCTCTGAGCTTTGTATAGGAATGTGAATCCTGTTGTCAGCATGGGATGGTGCTGTGATTTGTGGAAAGAGGAACCCTGGTACAGAAGGAACATCTGGATGGTGCCTTTATTGTGAGGTCAGGAGGGGTTGGTTTTACTGACCTCTTGCAAAGGTCCAATCTCTGTCTTCAGTCCTGGCACCAAATTCAGCTACTAAGACTTTATGCAAAAGTATTAGTGGAACAAAGTTCCCCTCTTCAAGTCAGATTTGAGATGCTATAAATGTCTGTCAGAACCTTCTTGGAAGAATGGAAATTTACAGTAAATGTAGCACTGAAAGCAGAAGTATTATTCTCTATTACAGTTCTGCACAGCTCAGCAGATAAAGCAGATACTTTGTGCAAGCCTGGCAGCAGAGATAGGTTGTCTCAGAGGCATTTTATTAATTTTTCAAGAGTATAAATCAAGACAATTTCATGTTGAATAAAGAATTAAATACTTTTTGCTCTCATTTCCGGACTCTCAGTAATCATTAAGGAGACAGTAAAAGGACTGCAAGGGAATTAGCTTTTTGACCCAGTATTCAGCAACAGTAGATTCTGCTAACAGTGGGAATAGTCTTAATGAGCAATTTGCAAGTGAAAAATTTATATACTTTCATTATAGGCAGATTTTGTGAGATTTTTAACTTTGTAGCCCAAATGGAAGCTTTAAGGCAATTACTAAGAAGATAGTAAGAGTGACTATGGTGCATGAGGAGATATCCTGCCTTGGGCAAAAGGAGATGTGGTTAACTTCCAGGTGCTGGTGCTGAACGGCACATGGTCTTGCACTTCCATTTCACAGGATCTCTTCTCCTCCTGTGAAGTCAGTGGAGAGGAGATGAGCAGCAGCCTTTCAGAGTTGAGACAGGAGGCAGATGGAAATGTAGGTTATCATATATATCCAACACATTCCAACTCTTCTTCACAGTTCCTCAATTCCAGACAGTTACTGAGTCTTCAGAGCACACATTTGCTGTACAATAGTGGAATTTCTTACCTTGCTGGAAGTAAGATAGCAGAAAAGTAATCTGTTTAGCTTGATCCCTGATCTGTCTTTGTGTGGGAAAAGTAGGAAAGGGAAGGTAAAAAGGGGATAATAGTCTGCTGCTGTTCTGCAGTGTGCCTCTGGCAGAAGCCTAATCCCAAGGGTCAAAAGCTGAGAACATCAAGCAACTTAAAGCTGACAAAAAAAAAAAAAAATGCTTGGCAGTCCTTCTCCATCAGGAGACAGATGCCTCAAGATTTAAGTGAAAATGTCCCATTCTGGAAAAAATTCTCTGTTCTGCTTCAGCAGAGGCTTCTCCTTGTCCTGGCTACTGGGAGGAATAACATGGTTTATTTGCTTGAGCAGATGCCCATGGAGCCATCCCATGTCCCATATGCTCAGTATTATCTCATTATTGATCATGTTTCCTATGGGACTAGTCTTGTGAGAATTATGGTAAGGCCAGACATGTGCCACTTAAAAACAGATAAATTGATCTTCAATAAGGGTTTGTTTTTGTTTTTTTTTTCATCTACTACAATAATACTGGTCTGCAAAGGCAAAATATATTCTGTTAAAGAATTTTCAGTCCACTTCGATGACATTCCAGGTTGTGTCCATTTTGCAAGACCAGTGCTTCGTTTATCAGGATACTCTGTTAGCATTGCCAACATGGGTAAGGTAATAGAAAATTGTTTCATTCAAATAAAAAATCTATGAAATTTAAAGGTAAGCTTTATAAAGGCCATATTGCCACTGAGTCCTCGGAAGATGACTGCATCTGCTTGACCTGATGGGAAATTAGAAATGTAGGACTTTCTCCTGAGACTTAGCAGAGTGCATTTGGCTTCCTGAATTTGAAGGAAAGGGAAATGCAGGAAATTACAGGAACCGAATCAATGACTTAACTAAATCGCTTGACCAACATTCCTCTTTCATGTTAGAGCAAAACAATGTTGCAGCCTGACTTATAATAAATTGCTGCTAAATAAGGCCAGAAGTAAGTCATCCCTTTTCAGCTAATTCCTGTTCAGCTTCCCCAACTATAAAACCCTTATTAAAGAAGGTTTAGCAGCTGTACTGTTCTCTGAGGCATGAAAAATCTTGATTAAAGCCACTATACTGGAGTCAATGAAGCTTAAACCTTGATATACTGGGACACAGGGAGGGCCCAAGCCAGCTTTATGCTCCTCAGTGTCCTGCAGGCCAATCCACAGAGCACTGCTTGTTTTTGAGTCTGGAGAGCAGCTTGCCAGACCTCCTGCCTGTCAGATAAGCATCGTGTTATCTGTGCCTATCCACAGGGTTAAGAGCAGCAAGGAGAAAGACGTGGTCACCAAAGAAAAGATGTTTAAGCAACTTGGAGGCTGAGCTTCTGGCATTCCTGCTTTTGACAAAGAGGAGTGTTTGGGGGGAAAGACCATGGCTTTTACACTTCAGCTGTTTGGTTTGAGAAGTAAAATTGAGTGCAGCTTCCTTAATAGCTCTAAGGAAAGGCTGTGCCTCACAGTGCTATTTAAATCACCATGCAATGGTAACTTCATTAGCAGCATTAATGCAAGGTGATTAGTGATTGATACAAGTCAGTTACGTTGATAAGTCAAGTTCTGCTCTGAATAATATCATGTGACTGCAAGGAATGAAACCTAGCACAGAATTGGAATGCTGCCTACAGATACAATGGTACTGCAGTCACGGGATTAACATTGAAACAATGAGTTTGGATTCCTGCATTTTTAAAATTAATATTTTTTCCATTTATTCTGGGTATGATGCAAATGACTTTGAATTAGGTCTGAAAAGCAGAGGAACAGCTTTGTGTAGAATTTGATTTTTGGTTTAGTTCGGTTTTGTTTGTCAGTCCCTGCAACAAATGAAATATATTTAATTAGTTTTACATTTGTTTTCATTTTGTATTTACCCCAGAGAGTATTATAAAATATGTTTCCACTGGTAATGAACTGCTGAAATATTCTGATAAAAATATATAAAAGATATTTTGATTTCTTAATAAGTAATTGAAACATTTTCTTGTAAAGATTTAAAAACTCCAGAACCATCAAGATTATATTGCAAGAGATTTCATCTGTAAACTAAGCCTGGAACCTCCAACTCATCAGTTGCTATTGCAAAATATCTTAGCAAGAAAAAAAGGGATAGTAGCTGGACCAAGGCCACCTGAGCTAAACACTGATTGGGAGACTGCAGTTATAGAATCAAGAATCATGTAAAAACATTTTTTATGATTAATGAAGATTGGTTAACGAGTAACTGGCAAAGAACAGATCACACCTCTCAGTGTGGTTATTTAGGTGTCATTGGCTTTAGTGATATCACAGAGCTGTTGTGTTTTATTTGAATAACCTTGTCTGATATAGTAAAAATCACTGTTTTTACAAGTTTGTTTCTTTTTTAGCTAAAGCAGAAAGGCCGAGTCATTCCTCTTAACCCATCTGTACATGGGAAGCCTCTGAAATCCATGCCAGCACCCATGTTTGGGGAAAGGTTCAGGAAAAGTAAGAATGTATGGTTCTGTGGGTACAAATGGCAGAAATTGAGGCCTTTGGTATCATCCTGTATGTAAAAAATAATTCTGATCTATGTTCTAATTGCAAATTGAGAGTTGTTTCAATTTGTTCTCTTGGGATTATGGTGTAGAAGGTTCAAGGCACTGTTGCTTTTAAATGTCACCCAGAAGCTGGGTGTTACTGCTGAGGCAACATCAAAGAGTGATATTACAGAAGCAAAGATTGAGGATAAATTCTATTGGCTAGAATGGATTTGTTCCCTGCGTGTAAAATGTATCTTCTGTGCTCACAGGCTCACAAACCTGGGTCATGGTCAGTCATTAAATATATCACTGATCATCTCATTTTCCTTTTCCCATTCCATCTTCTTTCTTTGTAGTCTGCTGTTCCTTCTCTGTCAACAGTTTGTACCTATTTAGGTGAGAAAAACAAGTTATTGCTTAAAAAAATGTTATTCTTAATCTTTTTCCACTAGTATAGTTGAGGTTTTTAGCTAACAATTTAGACAAGTAATAGATTTTTTGGTGATCTAATTTGAAGGAATTTCTTTAGTACAGTAAACAAGGAACAGCTTGATTTCTGTGGGAAATGAGGCAAAATTAGTTTAAAATTGTTAAGGAATTGATTTCTAGCTATTCTAACTATTTTCTTGTGCTACGGACCACAGGAATTAAAAAGAGAATTAGTAATCTGTCAGTATTCATCTGGGATATTTTCTTTGCAGTCACACAAATCATAAAACATTCATGTCAAAAGGAGAAATAAAATAATTCTTATTCTAAAGGCTTCAACTGTCACTATCTTTTGTATTATAAATACAGTTCACAATAAGTTTACCACCTATAGGGTGAACCTGCAGGACAGAGGAAATGAAGAAGAATGAACTTGGAGATTGCACACAAATGCAGGGAAACACCAAGCTGGATTAGTCTAGGAAACACCAGTTTCAGGCTTAAAAATGCAGTGTCTGCTGGAGAGATATAGACCAAGCGCATCATTGACAAGCACTGCATTTTCCATCTGTCAGGAAATCTACTGCCAAGGTGTCCAAACTGAGGAACTAAAATTTGTGCCTACTGCAGGTGCTGTAGGAACTGCAATGCTCCTGCTGGCACTGCTCTGTCCTGTGCTGCTCTGAGACAGCCCACTGCCCTTTTTCAGTCCAGGATGTTGTCTGCTACTGTGCTCCAATGGGAAAAGACCAAATTGTGAATAAATGTGAATAAAACTGCTCCCAAGTAGGCCAGAGTAAAACTAATTTACCTGTTATAATTATAATTTGCATTGAATTCACTCCAATGACTAATGAAGATGTGCAATCAAATGATTTCTCCTAGCACTGATTTAAGGAAGCAATTTGAAAGCAAGGCTTAGAGGGGAAAAAAAGAAGTTATACCTAATTCAAGACACTAAAATATTCTGTATTAAAGAGATTTTGGTGGTACTTTGTTGTTTGCATGTGCAAACCCCCACCAAGGACTGCCTTTCCCCTCTTTTGTTATGCTCAACTGTTAACAATAATTGTCCAGAATTCTGCAGCACATTTGACTTGGTCACCAAGCAGGTACATCCTTCTGTGTAAGCTGGAGTGTAAATAATAGAAATAAAAGGATGATTACAGTCATCCTCGATGTCTCCACTGCATTTAATCAACCTCAGGGAATTTTCCATCGCAGGAGATAATGTACCTATATGTGAATAGTGGGTTATTTGATCAGTGAAATGTTTTTTAAATAGCCTGTGCTTGATTACTCCCTCAGCCTTGGATTGGTGCCTCCACAGGTGCATGAACTGCGTCTCTGATTTACTCTTCATCCTTGGAAACCTGGTCAAAGCCTTGAATGTGGGGATACGACAATACAAATATTGTGATTATCCTCTGCAATAATGCAGCTTTGCTGTAGAGTACAGGTGATTTATTAATGCTGGATTAAGACCCATTACCTCTCTGAAACAGTGCCATCCTCCTTTCTGGAGATGTCCTCACAAGTAGAGTGCCATGTGCTGCATGGCACATATTAGTGCAATGAAACTAAATTTTTGGAGTTTTCAGGTCCAGTAGTGAGCTGTCAGCAGCTTCTCTCAGGACAGTGTGTGCAGAGTAGCTTGTTCTCAAGGGAGAGAGTTGTCTCAACAGAACCATTAGTAACAAAACCCCCATAAACTGGGGTGAGGAGAAGAAAAGGTCTGTTTGAGGGCTGATTCTGTCTCTGGTAGGCTCTGCTCTGCTCTTAGACACCTCTCATGCCACCCTGCAACAAGATGAAAAGTGACTGTGCTAGAGCCTGTGAAGGGCATCTATGGCATGAGGCATTCCCTGGTGCCATATAGGCACTGAGCACACACTGTGAGCGGTGGAGGGTAGCTGTAAATTACAGAAATCAGTCATGTTAAGCTGATGTTGCTCTTACTCTCTTCTGGGAAAATGAGCAGCTGCACCAGGATTGCATTCTTATTTCTCAAAAGCACCAGCCATGCAGTGTTTGTGCTTCTTGCCACAAGGGGAGTTCTGAATCCGGAGCCACATGGATATTATCAGATCTTAGCTGACTCCACAACAGGCAACCAGGCTTAGAGCAGAAATCCACCACTGCAAAGAAACCAAATGCTTTGAGGGATCCTGCGCTAACAGGGAAGCAGGAGGCCTTATTTATGTGGAGTACAGGAATTGCCAAAGCTGAAGAAATACTGTTTCCTTTCAATGATTAATATGCTCAGTAGAAGTGTAGCATTTGCTGCCAGCTTTCATTAACAAATCAATGGAAAACAAACCCGCGTGGTAGGGAGTGTGTCTGGGAACAGCTTAAACAGGACTGAGCCGCTTTAGATTTCAGCTGTTTTCTTTAGCATAACAGTGTAGAGCACTTTCTTGTTTATAGGATAAACACAGGGGATTGAAGTGATCTGTGTAGCACACAGGAGAGGTTGCCAACCCATAACATTCTGCAGAGTGCAAAAGTTCCATAGCTGCTCCCTTGGGAGTCATAGGCTGCAATCTTCTTGCATGCTGGTTTCAGTGTAAATAACAGTTAAATCATCAGAACAGAAAAACTGCCAGGAAAACTTTGAATAAAGTATTAGCTCATTTTCCTTCCTTCATAACACAGGTTCAGCATACTCAGAGCTCAGCCAGCTATTGGTTCAGAAGTGGCATTTCACACAATTTAATATAAGTAATGCATAAAAGTAAGGCTTTTTAAAAAGTAAATGTGTGGGTTTTTAGCTCACTCACAACAAAGAAGACTGAATTGCAACAGATAACTTTATTTTTAACCTTATTTTCAATTGAGAGTGATCACACAAAGAGATCTCAGACTGGACATGAGTTTGATCTGTGACAAGAGCTTCATTGAGTCAGCCTCAAGATGTGCAGTGATAGGAGTGTTGCTTTCACCATTTCCAGTTGTTCAAGGCTTTTAAAAATTTTTTAATGTAGAAATTAGATTCTTTTAAACAAATTAGCAGAGACTATTCCAAGCAATAATGTGGCTGTTCTTACACATTGAAGCCTAGCAATCTTCAGAGCCATCTGTTTGAATATTTGCAAAATTATTTGTTTGTGGTGCAAATACTTCACCGAGTGGCAAAAATATTTCAGGAGTAAAAACAATAGCTACAAACCCATCAAAACATTCAGGAGTAAAACCAATAGATACAAAACCTGAGGAAGGTAAGGCAGCCATCCCTGCAGGTTACAGATTTAGGACAAGGATGGCTTTGGGAATCTAAGATATTTATTCTAAAGCCAAGTACTCTAAGCTGAATGACAGCACAGAGAAATAAGCTGTACCTTCAACTGTACCTGTGAGCTGTGCTGAAACCAGGGAAATCTTCTCTATAAATGTTAGTTAGGCGACCAGCCCTGCTGTTCTTGTAAAATCAGCCTCTCCCAATTGTCTTCTCTGCAAAGTACAAAATCCCTCCAGACAGAAGAGAACAAGATAGATTTCAACAACTTAGAAAAGAATAAACTTAGATTTCACAAAGGCTAAACTAACATGCATCAAAAAATGTTTGTATCTCTCAATAGATGGAATTAGATTTACAGTTTTCCTGCGCAGGATTTTGGTGTTCAATACAGACTTGGTGCTCATGGAGCTGACACGGTCACACACTGAAGAGAACTTGATGTTTCTGAGAACAGAACCTGGTTTTCTGTCACAACATACAGTAACTATCTTCACCATGCAAATGTGGTTATTTGCTAATGAACACACATCCTTCTGTATGTAATTACATCACACTTTCCAGTCTTGTGTTCTCTCTATAGTGATTATGTTCTGTCTCATGTGACTCATCAGACTCCTCAGGTATACCCAGGGTGTGCTGTGCACATTGATGCACTCAGCAGGTGTGGCAAAAAACAGGGCAGTTCAAGTAAAAGGAAATTGAAATGTATTTTCAAAGAGAATGTACAAATAGCTTAGTGTTTGATTTCCAGGGTGGTGATTAATTGCAAACTGTGAGATAAGAACATACAGGACAAATAACAGGGATAGCCGTTTGTTCTATCATGAAGTAGATCCACCTCTGGTTTGAGCTGGCTTTTGGTGGTATGAACTAGAAAGCTGGGACTCTGGCAGTGTAAAGATAAGCAAAAGCCTGATTCTCCTGTCTGTGGTGAGTTCTGGGGGCTGCAAAGCTGCGCTCAGGGGATGCTGACCTCATGGGCTGAGATTTTCTGGCACTCTGTGAGGACTCCTATCAGATGTGATGGTGAAAATTAAAATATGCCCTGTCCACACGATCACATAGCTCATGCCCATGCTCAAGTTGATCCTACTCATTTATTTGTACTTGCTTCTGCTAGAAAGCTCATCTTGGCCTCCACATACATTCTGAGTTCAGAGAATATGGAGTGACTGTAAACCCTGAACTCAAATACCAGCAGTGCGATCTGCAGAGTCTGGAGGTGCAGTGTGTCATCAGAATGTTTCCAGCTTATACTTGGGCTAGGAACTTGAGCTAGGTGAAAGAGCAAAAGAAATTTGGAGCTTTTACGTCTTTCCCTTGTATTTATTAAATCATTGTATGCTTTGGTACAACTTGCAGTTCCAGCTAAAAGCTGTAAAGTAGCTGTGTTCCAGATCATAAATTGGGGTGTGATGGCAGTGCTGTGTGATGAGGCTTGCACAATACCCATACACCTCATATCTGACTTAAGGCTTTGCTACTAATTCCTCACTTTCATGAACACAAAATTAACTTCCTGTTCTTTTTACTTCTCTGAAGATCCTATTGCATTACACAAGCAGGAATCTTTTTCTGGACAGAATAAAATTCTTTGAGGTGTAATTCAGTGAAGCAAGATCATCTCTGGCATGGTTGTGCATTTCCCCATTAACCAGTGCCACTGGAAAATGAAATGAGTCCTGGCCTGAACGTTCCTGCTGTTATCTAACTCCCACTGTACTTCATGTCAATTATTAACATCAGCAATGATAGAAATCTTAACACATGTTAAGAAACAGGACTCCTACAGAATTTTTGTTAATCTGTATTATTTTGCCCTATGATCTTTCTTTCAGAGCCTACTTTTCTCCATCTCCTTTTCCAATATGCTCTTCTAATTGGAGTTTTTTGGGCTGATATGTGCCTTTCAGTATTTGGAGGACAGAGTGGAAAAACCATTCATAATCTCTTTCACAGTCCAGCCAGAGGTCTTTTAATTGTATATAAGCCTTCTAGACTTTAACAGGAATCAGTAGGCACCACTAAATTACTTAGCTGAGCTCTCAGATCAGAATGTACACACACACACTAACACATACATACATTACATACATATATATATACATACACATATATATAAAGGAAGTCATTGTATATCTGCCTTAAGTGCGGAAAGCTCCTTTTTCTTGCTGTTGTTGATGGCTTACTTAATGTTATTCAGTGAAGATCCTCTGATTTTTCTCAAGGCAATAAATAATGCAGTGTAAAACTAACTGCCAGGAAAGGAAAGAGTCCAGTCATGTAGAACTTGCGGTTGGGAGTAGGAGAGGGGAGATGGATGTAGAGTCCAGGCACTTGGATTGAAGCATGAAAACAAGGAGCTGGTTTGGCTTTGCACTACTCCCAGTGTAGATTTGGAATAGCACATACTGAGGAGAAGGAACTTTGTATTCTGCAGCTGGGAAGGCTGAGCACAGTACAGCACTTGTGTTGGAGATGGAGGGAAACATTACAAGAACCAGATCTTTCTGCCATTTCTTTCCAGAGGATACAGTTTTAAGCTTTGCCACCTGGCAAGTGGCAAAATAAAAATATGGTTACATGCTGAATCTGACTCAGGAGGAGTTTGAGAAGTGAGAGAAATGCAGGACTAAGCCTACGGTGTGCAGCTTCTCAACAGGATAAATGATGACAGTGCAAGGCACTGAGTAATCCACCCTCATGGTTTTTCACAACCATAACATAACTGCACATATGCTAATGGCATAATTTGTGCCTCCTTTATGTAACTGAATAATGCTGTGTACCTGAGACAATGAAACACAGAGATCAGCTAGAGAAAAAGAACCTTTTCCAGCTGAAGTTTCCCCTCCTGCACACAGCTGTATCAGAAGAGCTGTTCTAGTGTTACAGGTCTGAGTTAGGGATTTATTCTGAAGAGTCACAGTCCGTTACTTTTTCTCTTTTCCTTTCTCAACTAGATAAAAAAGCTATGAGAACTAATCCATAGATGGGAGTGTGCTCATCTTTCCCCGCAAGGAAACTGATCTCAGAATCTGAGAGGAGTCAACTAAATGTCAACAACGCTGTGGGTTGCATCTGCACAGTCCATACATTACCAGAAGCAGGAGCATTAAAGAGTACCAGGATGAATCAGTGATCCAGGCGTGTAGAAGGGCTACCTATAAATTCCTAGAAATTATGTAATTGCAGAGTCCACTTGTATAGGTCAGTCATGAAAATATTGTTCCTCTTTCAAGTCAGGTGTCTTTTATCTTCTTTTAGCTCTAAGGTGATTCACTCTGAAAGCTTTTCAGTGTTTGCTTTATTTCTGATCAAATCACCTATTAAATGTGTAGAAACCTTATAAAATCAAGAGTATCTAATTGGATTATTATTTGAAATGCAGAAGTCTTACAACAGCTTCCCTCAAAATGCAGAACTCTTACAACAGCTTCCCTCAATAAACTTTAGGAGAGCAGGAAAAATTCCTGCTTAGAGAAGAAGCAGTGCTAGATTCTGAGACATGAAATGAGCCTGCAGTCTGGTGAGCAAGGAACAAGAGAAAGGAACTTTTTACTGCATTTTCCTATGCATTAACTCTGTTAGCTGCTGAACTGCACCACATGCACAAGATAGAATGTCTTTCACCTTGAGTCCTTTCTCAAATTCTGTGTTTTCTGGAGCTCTTTATGTGTCAAAATAGATGGAATTGGTATCCAGCTTCACTGAGCTCCTAGGCCAAGGACTAGATGAAATGTTCTCTGTTTAGGATGCTGTGCAATGCCAGATACTGTTGTGTTGTTTCACAGAGTGTTATTTAATGTTCTTGGAGAGAGGGAAAATTGATTGCTAGATGTGAGCACAAGGCCAAAGAGTCAGCTCCTCTTCCCCTGTAGCACTGCTTATCTCCCCCAAATCACAAGCATGTTGTTTGTACAGGATTCGGGCTGGCAGGGCATCAAACCCAGCTCAGCCCAGGATGTACACAGGAACAGGGCACTGCTCTCTGGGAGGACTTTAGCCCAGCTCCTCCTGAGCCAGCACTGCAGGGGTTGATGCCATCTCAATGCCCCCCATCAGGGCTGGCTTTGTCCAACCATAGATAATTCCCTGCTGGGTCAAAACACACCATGCTGAGCACAAATAACCTGGGAAGATCTGATACATTTGGGATAGATATCATGTATAAGATCCTGACGATATGAGAAATGTTGCAGATTATTCCATTGTACAATCACTGGGCACTTGACTGATGACAGGAGTAGTCCTCTGTGTTTCAGGTCAAATGCTTTCTTAGAAACAAACCCAAAAATAACAAAATAAAAAACCCTGCAGAAAATCAGGAGGAAGTTAATTTTTATTTTGCAATGTACTACATTTGGGTGGTAGAAGGGTCTTAAGTAGCAGTAGTTGTAGAAGTGCTGTTAGAAATTTTCTCCTTAGTACACAGGATTTATGATGATATTAATCACAGCAATTTAAGGAATAATTCAAGTAAGCATTCTTCTGAAATGAGAGAGGTTTTGTTTTGGAAAATTCTATTGGGTAAAGAAATTCTCCTAATACATGACGTGCTATGGATTATAGAGTGATATACCTGTATCAAAGCACTCAGATGACCTTGGACGTTACTGAGGGAATTTCAGCAGAGGCACTACTTTAGGGAGCTGAAAAGTATCCAGTTAAATGTATGGTGTTATATAGTTTTATACCTGTGTTACCAATTAGATAGCATGGTGGGTATTACCACCACTTTAAAATGAGGTATGGAAGATAGAATCTTGTTTGCCTTGGCCTGCTGCACAGTGATGACAGAATCTGAGCCTGTACCTGCAGCTTACTCCCAAGTTTGTTCTTTCTCCAAGTCTTCTAAATACATGCTACCATTGCCATCCCTAAGTGATCAGTGCTTGAAACAGCACATGGTGACATGATGAATTTCCGATAGAAATACTTGAGGAATATTTGAAGAAGTCTTAAGGACAGTGACAGAGATTGTTCACCTAGAAGGCAGTTATTATCTTTGTTCAGGCAACATTTACGTGGGGACAGGAAGAGAGAATTTTTACTAAAATTATCAAGGAATTGGAAGATTTTTTCACAGCATGAAAGCCAGAAACACATTTAATTAAACAAAACAGAAGCAGTATAAGGGCTAGCTGATAATGTTGACACAAGAATTAGAAGGTATAAATTGGTGAAGGATAGATCCACACTGGAATTTTTATATAAAGAGAGAGGGAAAAAACCCCCTTCCATGCTGAAACAAGACTTTTATGGAAGGGCAAAATGGTACAGTGCCATAAAAGTCAACTATACTCAGTTACTCATGGGATCACCTTGTAGTCAGTGTTCCTTCAATCCTTAATTTCTCTGTACTGTTGGAAACCATGAATAGAGTTATTACCATGTTATTACCACTCGCAGACACAAATTTCATTATCACAGAACTTGGCTGTTCCTTGCCCTGTACACAATGCCACCACAATTTTGAATAGATTGGTCACAGTTACTGTTGGTTAAGCAAGAACTGGCATGGAAACTGCCGTCCTGCATCAGCTGCTTCTGTAATCCCTGTGGTGCTACATGAACAGCAGCAATGGACAGGTGAGCAAATGGCCCTGCCATTGACTTACCTTCTATTGCCTAATTTTTCTATAATTAATGTTTGCAGCAACATTAATTCCATGCTCATTGGAGCCTCCTCTTATGCTAAGGCATTATTCCCTTTGTAAGGTGAATTGTGAAATACCATGCTGCCCTCTTGAGGGTACATGACATGCATGGGGGGCTTTATGCAGTTACTGGGAAGAAAATGACATTTTAATGAAAATTCATTCTTAGGGAAATAAAAGCTTAGAGATGAGCATTTCAAAGCCATCTTCATGTTTTGGATGTTCCAAAAGGAATTGGCCATGCAAATGACTCGATTTCTCAACCCCAACTTCACAAAAGATTTAGAGGATCATGTGCAGAAGGGCCAATGGCTGGGAGCAGAAATAAGGATGCCTTCTTGCAGACATTGTTCTGTTTAGAATTGAACAAAGATTTCATTTGCAGAATGGAAAGATCCTATTTCCAGTGGTCTGGTATTGACCAGCTGTCTTGCACGACACAGTCATGGTCCTGCTGCTCCAGAGTGGTGAGTACACAGTGACTGATCCAACCTGTACTGCCTCGTGATTTCTCCCATCTGCAGTGTCTCATTTGAAATGTTTATTTTAAGAGTGTCTATGTGTCTGTGTTGGCAAGATAGGAATGCAGGTGGTTAGAACAAGTGCTGTGAAGGACATGCAAAGTATAAGCACAGAGGAGGGAGACACTGACAGAAATTTCCTCTGATAGTTGGGGAGGGAGGTAGCATCAAAAAGGAAAGTTACTGGAGTGGCTGTGTGCAAGAGTCCCTCTTCAATGAATTGTTTAGCATGAGACCAGATAGACAATGTTGGGAATAAGGTTAGGTGAAGTATTTTGCCTAATTGTTCATTTTTTATTCATTGTTTTGGGAATCAGTTTAAAGTATAGTGTGTTCATGAGAAACAAACAGACTGGAACAAAAGAAAAAAGGAGCTGGTTAGCCCCATGTGGTGGTGTGCCACTGTAAGGCTTGAATTGACAGGATATGAGAAGACATTTTATCCATCTGTCCTCTCTCCTTCTGTTCCCCCATGCCTATGCTATTCCAAGGGGATCCTAGAGAAGCAGAGGTGTCTTGGGAGTGATTTCTGGTGCTAGAAAATTCAATAGAGCTTCTACTGCCTGGACCAAAAGCAAAGGTCTCCATTTTTTCATGTAGTTTTTGAATATTTGCTGCCTGTCCTCAAGAGTCTTTCCAAGGCCCAACTGTGCTGTCAGGAGTGGCTTCAGAGGCAGAAGCTGAAGGTTCTGTCCCCCTAGTGCCAAGGTTGGCACCTGGTATAGCAATGACTGGCACCTGGCATGGCAATGCCACAGTCAGTACTCCCTTTACACCAGAACTTCCCATTCCAGCTGCCCAAACAGGAATTGTGGGTTCCTGAAGTGATCTCCAGTCTGCCTGCCTTGACTAGAAACTGGGAATTGTACTCTACTGAGCAAATATCTAGGGAGTGACTAATGCAAATGAACCTCAAACCATTCCCATTGCAGGGAGTAGTGTTACTAAATATAGAATAAACATGTATTCTTAATTTAATATAATATAAAAAGGCAACCAGTGTCCTTTTCTGGTACCTTCTAAAATTCCTGAAAAATTGGCAATGGCCCATGTATTTATTTTTTTCAAGAGTAGATATAAATACTCCTTGGCCTTTCTTTTTGTACGCAAAATTTCCAGATCCTCCCCCCCATACTGTACTTTCTTATACAGATTTTCAAATATTCTTGGGTTCTTCTATAAAAATAGGCACATGGAATGAGTAAACACCACTAAATATAAGCAAAAATCCAAGTAAAAATGATCTAAAAGTGTTTATAACTGACTGTGGAAAAGAACTCCCTTTTTCACTGACTGTCTGATGGAAAGCTGAATATTTACTTTTAAATTATCAAATGCTTGTTTCCTGTAGATCAGCCTATAAGACTTGATAAGACCTTCAGCAAGGGAAAAGCCCCACAAACAAAACAAAAGACCTCTAGAGCTTGACTGAGTTTGGTTTCAAAAACAGGTCTGGTGGAACAAAAAGCATAAGATTGTTCTTGAAAATTAATCTTGTTTACTGACACTGTTATTTTTCACAAACATAATATTTTTTCTTTGTGGCAAGAACTTAACTGAGTTCAACCTCTTTCCTTTCCCTAATGCATAATAGCTCTGCCTTATTCCTCAAGGCCTTGTGACTCTCCAGCAGCTTTCCTGCCTTTCAACTTTTGCTCACTAGGTTGGAAGGATCTTTTCACTTGTGTTGCTCCAAATTTCTTAGAGACCTGCAAATTGAAAATATTAACGTATATCCTTGTGCCTTAGCATATTGGTGCATAATTATAGTAAAATAAATACTGAATAGAGAATTGTGTTCAGCTCCCACCCATCTCTCTTATGATGTTGCTCTCGTATATTCCCTTTTTAAAAGTCTGTTTACTAGAGAGGGGAGTAATAGATAAAAAAGAATCATAGAATACTTTGTGTTGGAAAAGACCTCCAAGATCACGGAGTCCAGCCATTAACCCAGCACTGCCAAAGCCACCACTAAATGATGTTCCCAAGTGACACATCTGCAGGTCTGTTACATCCTTCCATTAAAGGAGACTCCACCACTACCCTGGGCAGCCTGTGCCAGGCTTCAACAGCCCTTTCCATGAAGCAATAAGCAAAATTTGAGTGGGGACTCTCAGAACTAGGGACATGATGACAACTGGTAACAAATGGACATTTTAAAAAAACATCTCTTCTATATTTTATATCTCAGTGGCAGCTCAGTTCTCCAGAAATTCCTTTGCGGCAATGTATACACAGACATGTTGATGTGTGACTTTATAAGCCAAGTGTGGCTTGCTGGCATTTTTCCTGTAACCTCTGGAGCAGTGTAGAGCAGCACTTCTCAGTTCTTCTGTGGACACCAAGGGAAAATTTGCTCAGACACCTCATGTACAAAAGCTGTTGTAGAAGTGCTGTTGGTATTCAGGCACTCTTCATACGAGCTTAATTGGTTTTCAGAAGTCCATAGAATGTTCCTGGCTTTCCTTTCTTGACAAATTAACACTAAATGGGAACATTGCTCATGCACACTACATTTCAATATCTGCTGATATTTTGGTGACACATGTCTGGTGAGCCTAAGCACAGATTTAGGAGGAGCTGTAGTGTATCTGTTTATTTGTGTGGTACACTTCAACTCTTCTATTCTAACCTGCCCTGCATCTTATTTCCCTGAACCAGTGTGTTGCAATCTTAAGACAGGAAAGCTCAAATTTTTGTGCGCAATATGCATCAGTAAACAAAAGCAGCAGCTGTGAACTCAGCATCTGCAAACTTGGCTGTTTTACTTATTATACTTCTTCTTAAACTGAAATTACACAAAACATTCAGCTCAATGACTCGGTCCATTCGTTTTGCTTGAAGTTATATGACCCTGAACTCTGTCTGATTTCAGGCTAAACAAGGTTGGTCTGGGTTGGTACCAAACTGTGAAGAAGCAGGAAATGACCTTCAGTAACAACACTTACTGCTGGTTGAGAGTGGGCACACAGTCATTGGCAGGACACCCTTTTTCCTGAGCTGAGACTGAACAATGTGAGAGGCAAAATGTTATTATTAGAAAAAAAAAAAAAAAACCTCACTAAAGTACAATTTAATCAAAAACTTCAATATTCACTCTTGTACTACGAACCGTGGATCTAAAATCTCTTTCTATGCTTACATTTTTATATCCAAACTAGAGAAACCTATCAGAATAGGAAAGAAATAATATGCAGTATGGTTGTATTATTAACTAGTAAGCAGTTGTTTCTGTCACAGAATTCAATAAGAGTAAACAAAAAGAGATTCAATTTTAACAGAGCCAAATATGTTTTTGCAGAAATGTTGTATAGTGATTCTCTGAAAGCAAAATTCTAATTTGCAGTGCTAGTTCTGCAAAGATGTATGCAACTGAAAAGAAAATGTAATGTGACTTTAGCAGATTATCTGGGCTTGTCACATATTTGGGTGATCTAATTGGTGGAAATGTCTGTAGACATTGTAGGCTTGGAAGCAGACAGTATTGCATTATTGAAACTTCTTATGCAACTGGTTTTATGGCTTTGTTTAAGATAAGATATTTTATGCTGGTACGGTAATACTTAGGTAAGTGTAATTAATAAAAGTAAGTTATACATTTTTTCGTCTCATTTTCTGTTCCTTGGTAATGGAGCATTTTGTTTAAATTGTTTCCTTCTCTTCCTGCATATTCTGTGCTTCTGAAGTGGCACCTCGACCCTTTCAAATATCAGACACAGAGCTAAGTTCTGTTGGTTTAAACATAGACCTGGAACCCCAACTTCTGAAGCAGCTGAGGCAAAAATTATACAAATGGTGTACATAGCAAATAAAAGGTGTTGGATGCTCTCCTTTAAATTCTCATGGGCACCTTCCTAGTGAAATATTGAAGGAAGTTCCTGAGAACCTCGATCACATGGAAAAGGTAGGAAAAAACCAAAGACATTTGCACAATCCAAGAAAGTCTGTCTTGGAAAGAAGTTTTTGTCTATGGGGTAATTAAAGAAGTTGCTGAGATCTTCAAGACTGAATTTGCCCTATGACTCCTTACTCATCCCTGCTGCACTGAGGCATGAGAGTAGTAGTGAGTTTCCATATAATAAATATTTCTATACATGTATAATGCTGTGAAATTTGAAAGCGTTGGTTTCTTCTGAAAATTACTAAAAATTGTACTTCCCTACTCATCAGATCTTCCTGATTTGCACATTCAGTTCTAATTTCTTGTTTGAAGTGAAGGACTAAAAGAACCTTGCTACAAACAATACCCCCCGCCACGGCTCAGCTGAGGATTGAGGAGCTGGGTTGGTTTTCCACTGCAGCATTTCTAGTGAGGTCCCACATGGTGACACATGAGCAGAGACCCCTTGTCAGCACAAAGGAGATGGAATCACTGCAGCCTGGAGTGTCAGGATTACAGTGACTTCATTTAAACTGATAGCCTACAAGCCTAGAGGCACAATTAAGGCACTCTAAAGACAGTGTTGAGTGTAAAAAGAGTATTAACAAACCTGATGCCTATTCAGAACCTTGACGAAACAGGTTATCCAGGCTGCAGAGTTTTTTCTCTTTCCTTCTAATTTCTACATAAAGTTTTTCCTTTGTGATTATGTCAGCCTCAGCTCAAGTGTCCAGAAGGACATGTATTGATCCTTATGATAACAAATATAGATGCTCATCTAACCATAATGTTAAGTAAACATTTGCAATCATATAGATAACCCACCGTATGACTTGACATATTCATTATTTTGACAAAATAGATTTTACTTACATACAGATCAGATGATGAGTTAAAAGCTCTCTGCAGTATCAAGTTGTTCAAGCTTTATTATAAGTAAGAATTAAAGTTTTAAATGCAGGGAGGTGTTTGACAGCATGAGGGATTTCTCTTTAAAAATTTGTTTCAAATATTAGATCATGATGAAACATCATCTGTATGTGACCTTCAGAAGGTTATGGTGACGAAAACACTTTTTAGGCTGTTTTGGTAACAAGAGTATCACCAACAATGGCAAAACAGGACAGCGCGAAATTATAAACATTACATCAGCCCTGTGCTAGAGATAACGTGTTTACTAAACTTCTCAAAATGAGCTGAGACCACGAGTCATCTCATTGTGACCTGCACTAGGACTGTTTCCTGCTAAGACTGGCTAGCAGACTGGTATATTGCTGCTTGCCCAAAATATTGAACTTACAAAGTTAAGCTGTTTTTATTTTGTGTAAATAAGTACAAGTGTTCTCTCCTGGAAGGACAAAAAGGTTGCCAGAAAATACAAATACTGGAAAATACCAGCATGCTAACGATGAGGACATTTGAAGTTCATATGTTTTTAAGGAAATCTTATTATCACATTGATAAATGAAAAAAATATACCTTTTAGTCTTTCCAAACAACTGTGTTTATGTTTTTAATTCAGCAAAACTGGTCTTTGATATTTAAATATGTTCTCCTATGCCACAGGGTGTTTAACTTTTGGATGTTCAAAATTCACTGGACTTAGCACTCTACGAAATGGGATAGAAATATTCTCAAGTTTTGCTGTGCTCTTCAATGTCTTCTCACAGATCAGTTCATGTTTTGGCATTTTCCAAGTCCACTGAATTGAGAAGGCTGGGGTAGAAAATAGTGGAGAAATAAATGCATAGAACTAGGTCAGAGCACTTGCCTTTATTTTCAGAAGGAAAAGCTTAGATTGGTTAAGGGTATTTTCAGAAAAAATTTTAAGTATTAAATATTCCATAGATACTTAGGTTCATTTACAGAGGACACCTCTGTGGTACATACAAGTGACATTTTGAATGTGCCTTTCCCTTGCTAAGCCTTCTTAGCTAAACCAAATGTCATTTGTTGTCACAAAAGCTAAAGACATATTTCACATGTCAGATGTACAAAGATGCTACTGAGCAAAATTACAGGCGAGACATTTAAATTCTGCTGCTGCTGGAGTTTCTGTCATCTCTCTGATGCAGAGCACAGCAGCTCTCTGTGGTGACAGCAGAACTGGTTCCATTATGCTACAAAGTAAATTAATACTTTGCGTGAAGTCTCAGGTCAAAATAAAAATAGTTGATGGCTTTTTGTATGCAGAAGTGACACTATTACACGATTAAGAAATACTGCAGCATCTAAGTGGAAACTTGAACACATTTATTTCCAAATTTCAATTGTGTCATTTTGGAAACTATTTCTTTTTAGGATCAGCATTATTAACATTTCTTGTGTTACCAGAGAACCCCATCTACTCAAAGAGCAGATGACCTTTTCTAGTGGTGTATGCTGAATATGTTAAATATTGTAATTAATTCCAAATACAGAAATGGGTCATGTTATTTATCTGCAACATTAAAATTTTAATGACCTTCAAAGAAAATCATGTCTAGTTTTGCATGACCTAATCCTTGACAGTTATCAGTATTTTGTCTATCTTAGGGGCTGCAAATTTACCCAAAGTTTCAGATAAATATCTTTGAAAGACAGATGAGAAAGATACTTTTATATCCCACAGCAGAACTCCTCAGCACTTTTGGAAATGTCACTGATATTTAGGAAATTTTCAAATTAATTTGAAAATGCTGCAAGCGAAATCTTGCCTTCCCTAGGACCCCGTGAGTCAGTTTGGATTTCAGTATCTATTGCTACTTGAGAAGAATCATTAAAAAAAATACATTTGCCAGAATTACTTAAGAGAAAGACAGGCTAAATTCAAAGACCTGAATTTGCACTTAAACCCAAGTATGTGGCTCTCCTTGAGTTTAAATTAGAGGAGAGCAGTATTTGGTCATGACCTGTTCTTACGGATTCTGAAAATGTTGAGCAATTATATTTTTGTCTCCCAATTCTCATATGGCTGTGGCAAATGGAGGCAGGTGCTGTTTGTGTGCAATCATAGCAACCCAAATCTGCCTGCACTCACTTCCCTTCATCAGCAATGAAACAAAAGGATTCATGCAGAGGGAACATTTCCCTTCTGTTGCCTTACTTCCTAGTTGCTACGAATACTTCACTTAAGAAAAGTAAATAGTTTAAATTGTTTAGCCTTATAAAATGCCTTTTAAAGCATCCTATTGCACAAATCTTGTTCAACAAATGTTGTCAAGTTGTCAAGAAAGTTGTTTGGCATAATGAAAATTGGACACTTGTTTCCTATGGGGTACATTTTCTGTATCTATGGGATTTCTTTACTTGCAATGAAAAGAAGTCATAATAGTCTTCCATGTTTCTAAACATCAATTAATTACCTGAATTCCCTTGTGTATGTACAAAGTAGTATTTCTCACAAAAAGCAAACAAAACAACAACAACGACAACAACAAAAACACAACAAAAAAGCCCTTTCCCCATTAAAAGAATAGGAAAATAGTGACATCATTACTTTTCCCCCTGCAGCTAAGAATCATTACTGAGCAGAAATGTAAGAATATTGTCCTGGGTTTGTAGCCCAACTCCTTTGCATGTAACTGATCCACATGTTAGCACAATGAACTATACAGCCATAAAGCTTTAAAGTTTTTTCATATCGATATTGCAATTAAGATTGTACTTATCTGGCTGCTGATATGATTCAAAATCTGTTCTTCTTCTGTTTTGAAGTTCAAATATATAATGCAATAGTCCTGCAGTAAGGATGTTCAGGAGAAAGACTTCACAATTGCAATCACAAAGTCAAATACTGGTGGTATCAAAACCAGCATTGCAGACCCTGAAAAAAGGACATGTCTTCTGCAGAGCTTGATCATTTGTCCAAAACTGAGCAAAAATATATATTGTATGTTGCTTCCAAAGGCATCAGCGTGTGATCTCCATGCTGTTCTCAAATTGCACATGTTTAATTAGTCAGAGATATAATATTAGCTTGACTGGCAGTCCTTACAATATTTTATTTAATTAAACTTTATACTTTATGCAATATATTTATATTGCAAATCCTATCATACCACTAAATCCATTTTTCTGCTGCTAGATTTGCATTTAATTCAGGATTTGAATCATGCTCAACCTCATTGTTCCAAGTAACAGAACTTATTAGAATGGATCCACACAATACTGCACATAATGAAAACAAGGGAATCAGAAAGCTGAATTGCAAAGCCAAAAATGGAGGAAAATAAGACTGGCAATTTTGGATGACTGTTTTGGAAGGCCAATGTGTTTCCAAGGCCTTCTTTTCAAAAATTGCCACTGACTTTCCCACAGTGCTAAGCAGGTCTGTTGCAATTTCCTATTAATCAGAATAAGTCGAAAAAACACACTCTGTCCATTTACAGAATTGGTATCAAACTTCTTCAGTAATTGAAAAGAAGATTAAAATCTTCCATTCTCGGAACTGTTGTGGCTTCCTTTTCATATTTCCTACACTAAGACGAGGCAAACTGTGCTAGAATTTACATTCAGTTACACTCAGTGCTTTCAAAAAGCCCTCTCATATAATTATAACTCTAATAATCCTTCACCTGCCACCTCAGTTTCTTCATGTGAGAGATTTTTGCCATTTGATGTTACAAACAGCTTCATAAAGTAGGAAGAGGAAGAAAAAAATCTTTAAAAATCATCTAGAAATCGATTCTTTGACTTAGTGAAAAAAGAGACTAAAAATTAATTGAGTGATCTTCTAAGGTGTTCTCAAACCAAGAGGATGTAATTTAAGAACAAAATAAATAGCGAGCAGATATTTTCCTGTAACTGAAAATCCACTTCTTATTTCCAGGTATGTGATTTAAGGTGGAAGAGCATTTTCCAGCTACCTGTCTTGTGCATTACAGAAACGTAAAAATAAATAAAACCAATTATTATATATATATTTTCATACATTAGACAACATTTATTAGATCGAACGCAACATGTGCATAACTTAAAAATAATGTTTACTAGTAATTTCTTATTCTACCCCCAAATGCCGTAGTGGCCTTGTTATATATAGAATTACAAGTACTGATAAAATTATTTTCTTGCTCCCTCTTCCCACCTTTCCCATGATTATCTAATAGTTTAATGCACTAATTGGACTAAAATATATTAAGATTATTTTGCATTATGAATATTTACCCTTGAAAGTCATTCATATGAAACCATTCCATTTTAAAAGCCACTTAAAATAAACCTTCCTGACTTGTACTCCAAACTCCTGTCCACAATTCTGGTTGAATCAAGGCCCCCACAGATCCAGCCGGTAACCCGCACTGAAATCCCACCTGATCACCTGTGCCACTGCATGATGCTATCCCAAGAAACGAGGCTTTCTCAGAGTGAGCTTAGTGGGTCTTTGCTCTGGGATTTATAAAATGCAATAAAAAATGACAAAAAACACAAATGCAAATATATTTTAAAATATAATATTAGCATTGTCAACATGAAAGACCTTATTTACTGCACAGAGAAGAAAATACTCAGAATAGTGTAGTTTGTTTCGGGGAATGCATGAAGAAGTTTCAACAACTAACACACAGTGTTTCTTTGCAAAATAGCCTCGTGCATGATGCTGAAGTGAAATGGGTTTTGCTCATTCTTGTAAAAGAAGGTCATTACCTGCTATTGTGACTGCTCCTTTTGGATTACCTGTTTCTGTCTCTGCGCAAGTCAAACAATAAATAAAAGCAGTCTGTTAATACAGATTAGAGGTTAAAGTGTTATTTATTATCACCTTTTATGGGGAGATTCTATAAAGGTTGTTATTGACCTTCCCTGCCTACAAGCTAAGTGTCGGGTATTTATCCTAGGCAAGCCATTTGCAATGAAAAAAATTACAGTCTTCCAGAGGAGGCACAGGCAGAAACTGAGCTGCAACAATAAATCCTGATGAGTAAGAGTTCCCAAATTGAAATGCATCTCAAATTCACATCAGGTTATGTTTCTGAGCATATGAGATGAGGAAATAGTTGAGAAACAAGAGATCCCCTCCTGCAATTTCTGAAGCCTTCTTTTAAATGTCCTCTGGAATTTGGATAGAGTTGAGCATGAGGAAACTATACAGCACATTTTCATTCTTTTAGTATATGTAGTACAGAGAGCTATAAAAGTAAACAACAGCAACAACAAAATTAGCATTCTCTTTCATGTGTTCCTTGAAATTGAAATGGTTGAAGAAAAATCAATGTAACAGCCACCCACTTGCTGTGCCTTAATCACATTTCCAGCATCCCCTTAAACTCGTTTGTGATGGTTCTGCAGTGCCCCCTGGATCAGAATACACCTCAGAAATTGGCCTGCAAAAGTTGCAGTAACCTTGGAGCCATGGAAGAACTTTCTAAGTGCAAAGTACGGAAGGTTCCTGCTACAGTGAATAGAAACTCCTTGTCTGAACATCCCAAATTGGGAGGGTGTCAGAAATCCAGACTAAGCCTCCCATAATGCTAACAAGGGAGAAGAGAGAAAGAAAAATAAGATCTCATAAATACTTTATTTTCTCTTTTATAAAGCAGCCACAGTCTTCTGCTTCCTCACCCAGTCTGTCTTACAGGCTGAGCCCTATGAAATTGTGACTATTTGAAAATATTTAAAAGCCACTTCCTCCTGCAGTCCTCCAATTCTACCCTGTTGTCACTTCACCTGAGACCACAGCACAAGGTTACAGCAGAAGGAAACGACCTATAATGACATTTGAAGACAAAATTACATCCATCCAAGACATGGCCTTATTTCCTATCCCAGCTTGTCAAAGTGTTGGCAGGGTAGGCAGCAAAGAAATCTTATGGGATCCAGCTGGATAAGTCCTGGTGGTATTTCACCATCATAGCAAAGTCAGAGTGGGGAAGGGAGAGCTCTCCAGCCAGGCACGAGGTGGGATTGAAACTGGCAAAGAAACTGCCTGACACTGCTTCTGCATTGTCATTGCACAGGGTCACAGGACTGCCTGGTCCCCTCATTGCTGAGCCCTAAACAATCTGCTCAGGCTGACAGAGGTAAGAGGGCAGTTGTTGAATTATTGCATCTTCCTCATTTCAAAAGCAAAATGCTTAGAAAAATTCAAATATTTTAAATGCTTGAAGAAGTAAGGTCGTGACTCATTTTCCAGCTGATGTATGGGCAAGTATCTCTAAATTCTGCTGTGTGTAACTACTGAAGTTCCACTCTGGTTAGTTTAAAATACTGATTTATTCTTCAGAGCAAACCCCAAATTCTCAAATTCATTAAATAAGACAAACAGAGAAGTAAGTCCTTATCAAGTACTTCTGTACAAATGTTACAAAAACCAGCCAGGAAACATCATAAGGAAAGGAATAAATTATAGCAGATGAATAAAATAACCACATTTTCCAGAAACTTCTGAAGTTTGAGGAATAAATTTTTCCCTGTGAGGGTGGTAAGACCCTGGCACAGGGTGCCCAGAGAAGCTGTGGCTGCCCCTGGATCCCTGGAAGTGTCCCAGGCCAGGCTGGATAGGACTTGGAGCAGCCTGGGATAGTGGAAGGTGTCCTTGCCCATGGCAGGAGAGTGGAACAAGGTGATCTTTAAGGTCCCTTCCAACCCAAACCATTCTGTGATTCACTCTGAGTTTTCAAGAGGATGTTAATCTGGAAAAAAATACAAGTAGCCTATGTCTGATTGTACTAGCCACAACCCTGGAGATAATATAAGGTGGGGAAAATGTGAGATAAGACTTCAGCTCCTCAACAGCATTTTACTGGTACGTTCCGGCTAATAACCTTGCTCCACCTCAAAGTTTCTAAAGGTCAGTGGCATTGCTGTCCTTGCAGCATATTCTCCAATCTGGAAAAAAATGTCCACACAGTGGTTTCAGTAGTCACCAATTTTTGAGACAAAGCATTTTGTTCGCAAATGGGTTGCTATGAAATGTGCCTTGCTTTTTGTTGTTCTAACTGCATACTTGGGAAATCTGTCGTTTTAATGACCAAAGCTTTTCTTTTTCCCTTCCTAGTCTTGGAAAAGACCAAAATCTCACTGCTTGCACAGCTATCCTCATGAAACTGTTGGAGTTAATGCAGTCCAGTGAACACCTAAGCAATCTGGTCTAAAGTGCTTCCGTTTACTGGTGACACCATCAAGGGTCAGACAAGCCAGTAGAAGCACTGGGGCTGCTAATTGTCAATAATCATATGTTACTCAAATTTAATTCCATCTGAAAAAAATTGAATGGCTTGTTCCTAGACCTATTAACCAGGCTGCCCTTCACATCTGAACTATTTCCACTATCCAAAATTTTGAACTATCTGACAGGTGTACAGAGCTTTATTTAAAGTGACTTTATGTCACTTCCCAGCTGCTGTATCCTGTAGTCCCTGGGTTACCAGTGACAGAGTCATTAATCGGGCAGCTCTACAGAGACAAGGTGGGAATGCTCCAGTGACTCACAATTGAGCTTCACCTTAGACTGAAGTCCATCGGTAAGTGGAAATTTAATTTTTTTCTGCATGAGCTGTAATATTTTACTTGTTCATTTTCAGGTGGTCTATTTGCAGCCAAGTAAAATCAAATTTAGGGAGCTTTTAAACCAAAATTTGAACTTATTTATATTCAAAGACCTCTAGAGGTGTGCTACACAGAATATTAAAGATGCTTCTTTGCTGCCAATTCTGCTTGCCAGCAGCAAGGAGAGAGGGATTTAATCAAACAAGAGTGCCTGGGCTAAGTGGTAAGTCATGCAACACTTTTCAAAAGTGGGCAATGCCAGCCTGGTTAGGGACAGCAGACTCTACACCCAAAGCATTTAAAATGTATTTTATTGCACCAGCAGTTGCCAACAAATCCTTGCTAATGTGATCAAAGTGTTAATGAACAATGACATGAAAGTTGCTTCTGGCAACTTTTTCAAAGTGACCAAGGCCAGGCTGCCCAGTAATGATCAGCAGCTGATAGGCCTTTGTGTCAGAGAAACTGGTAAGAAAAAGATAATAAAACAACTTTACGTGGATCATTTTGGTGAAGTATTTTGACCTTATTTTGGAATGACTGCATACATGTATTTGTGAAACTCTTTATGGTACTTTTATTTTTCAGTGGTACGGTTGTCAAAACCAAACTTGTAACAGTTAAAAGATGGTCTTCCTGAAAGTAAACCAAACCAGTAGCTTATAAACTCTGAGTATCACAGAGCTGATGTATTTTTGCTTCACCAAAGGCTGATTTTGCCAGAGAGGCTAGGATTTTTTATATGTACACAGTGCACATTCCCCTGATGAGATATGAAGATCAAAGTAAGTCAGAGTAGGATTTTACACTTCCAGATTCCTCTCTTTGTGATTCTTTATAAACATTCTTACACATTTACACTGCAAGTTCTTGCTAGAGGAGAGAGCTGTAAAAGGCAGGCACTGAAGCAATATAACCTAGGTGTCATAAAAAGCTCGGACAGTAAAATGTCATCATTTTTTCAGAAAATAAATGCTGTCCTGACTTTCAGTGGAGCCCCATTGTTTTCTTTAAATGCTAAGATGGGTCAGGATGAGAACAGAGCAGCAACACCAAAATGATCCTAAAGATCAGTAATCAGTTGTTGGTATTAACCAAGGTACCAATGACCCCAAGTTATGATCAGATGCTAAGGTGTAAAAGTCACTTATGTAAATTACTAAGGAATATGTACCAGATCAAAGTCATCACCAAAGCAGAGCCCTTTTTTTTGTCATCTTATTCTCTCTACTTTCTCCCTTGGTGTTAGAGCCATACACAGAATTTTACTGTTCAGTTGCTGAAATAATACTGCGCTTGAACCCTTCAAGGTCAAACTTTTGGCTGTATTCAAATCTTCACTAAGAAAAATCTAGTACTTCTGATTGAATAACATTTTTGTGCTTTCATGGATTTCATTCAGGGATAGCTCCTTAAGATCCCTCTAGATCTCTTTCTGAGGCACAGTAACCTGTGCTGTTCTGTAACAAAAACCTGCAGTTTCATTACAACCATGAACAAGGAGCCTGACCAGCAGTGAACAGTTTATTTTGTAGCTACTCATTTTTCATATCATCTCCTTTGCAAGAGTGTAAATTCAAAGTAAATATCTTTGAGGAATTCAAATGAAAATTACAGGAGGGATTGTGTGAATAAAGTACTGAGGCAAGTGCTCTCAGAAAAGGTGAATATTTACACATGTAAAGAAGTTTTCAAATTCATAGGTTCCTTATTTAGAGCTCTCTCTTACAATTGTCAGTAATAAAATACTGGCACTATTATGCATAAATTGGCAATTGATGTCAGAACATTTTTACCATTTCTACTTTACTTAATTCCTATATATGTCATTTAATTTTGGAAAGAAATTTATAGTGATTTACGTGTCCCAGACATGTCAAAAGAGATATTAAGCAGTATTAAGCCTTAAGAAATAATCCTTCTTTATTTTGTTCCTTCTGAGGACTGTGTAGAGGAATAATGTGAATGGATTAGGAAATTGGTGTAATACCTGTCAAGTAATGTTATCTGTGAATGTGCATGAATTCTCCAAAGTTAAACCAAATGTTCTATATCAAATTTCTTATGTTCTTGAAGAAGGTAGGAACAAAAATAACTTATTAAATTAGCTTGTAAAGCTCCACTTTCAATGGGCCATTTTTATTTTCTTGGTGTGTACAGAGCCTAATCCAGTGCTTTGTAAACATGTTGTTTCTGGCTGAACCCACAGCTCTTCGCTGCAAGGATATTTCTGCACCTTCAGTGGGAGCCAAGTAGAAAAGGGGATAACTTTGGCCAGGTAATTTCAATGCTTGCAGCCACATCAGAGTGCCTGGATCTGCAAATGTTCAGGGTGCACCGCTCCACATCCACTGTTTTGGGATGTGCTCTCAGCAAAGCTGACTGACCCTGCCAGGGAGTTCATTCCTGCTGCTGCTCAGGGTTGGAACTGAGTAAAGTACTTTTGGGGAGCAACTCTTTCCTGGCTGCAAAATACAGCAAACAGAGCACCCTTTTATTTTAATATTTTGCCAGATTTCCAGAAGGTATACCTGGGATGTCAAGGGAGAAAGCCTCACAGTGTAGGGTTAAAATCCAGGAAATTAACTTGTCTGCTGCTGAGGGGAAACTAAAGCATCTGCTGGGCTGGAATAGGATATTTGGATTGCAAGCATTGATATAATATGCAATTCTGCACAGGGTCCAGACAGTCTGGATTTTAGACTATCTGTGATGACAGTAGAAGGTACAGTGAGTAAGTATTAATTAGCTCTGGATTTGAAACTGAAGAAAAAGCTTTTATTGAGCCTCTTATTCATGTCAGCTGTGTAGTGTCTTCAGTAGAAAACACATTTTGTGAGTTTACTGGTGGCAGTACAGAGCTGACATAGGCACAGAAAGCAGAGAGGCAGCTGGCATGGCAAATGTGCTTTACTTTGTACCTGGTGATGTCTGGAATCTGTTTCTTACCCTGCTGGAGTGATCACAGGTCCATCATGTGCAGGAAACAAGGAGCTGAGGGCACTGAAAAGGTGCCTGGATTCATAAGGTAAGTACACTCTCAGCTGTTATTAACTCTTGACAGCCACATTCCACTTTGTGAAATTTACACATGCTGCTATTTCTTGTCCAGGCAGTTGGAAAATGTTAGGACTGACTTCCTTCATTTACCACTAAATCTAGCTCCTGTGTTATTTGTGGGAATGGGAAGCACCTCCCATTTCTTTGTGCTGTGCTGCAGCATCAGTCTGATAACCAAATCACCCAGATCATTTCCATGATTTATCCGGCTTCAATCTTGTTGAAAAATGAACACAATAAAAAAGGGTTGTGAAATATTTCTGTGGTTAAATGTCACTGTTAGTATATCAGAATGCACAGAAATGGGGATTATGTATAACTATAGACATTTTACTGCATTTAAATGTGTCTAATTTGTCATAAAATTATTCCTCTGTGGTTCCAAAGAAATGTAGTAATGCCATAAGAGATTTCACCCATTTGGAGTTTACAAGAGAAATTATCAACTGTCAGACTTATTCCTGGAACTGTCTTCCAAATTCTCATTTTTGTCTTTTTGAGAATTTTTGGGTTACTTTTTCTCGTAGTTTCATTGCACATTTTAAATTACTTTTATTAGATAAAAAAACAAAAGCAATAGTATATATGTAAAATTTGTCTGAATAGGACAGACCCTGAAAAGAAGCATAATTTTGGCATTAATTTTTATTGACTTTCTTAGCTATTAACCAAGTTTGGTGAAACAACAGGGAGAGGTGCCTGATTCCCAGTTTTGAAAACATAGAATCATAGAATAGTTAAAGAAGGAAAAATTTCTAAGACCATCAAGTCAAATCATTCCCCCAGCACTGCCAAGGCCACCACTAAACCGTGTCCCCAAGTGCCACATCTGTGTGTCTGTTAAATCCCTCCAGGGACAGCGACAGCTCTTAGTCTTTGAGGCTCAGTGGCTGCCGCAAAAGGATCACAGCTAATAACTGATTAACTTCTGTCACAGCTATTTCAGAGCAGTCTTGCTCCTAGTTGGAAAACTTAAATTCCAGTTAAAATAACTGATTTCACACATTCTCCCTTCTGCTAAAAGAATCTGAACATGCTCCAGTATTACAGTTTGCTTTTTTGATTCAGAACATATTGTAAATTTTCTGTGTCTGCATGTGCAGCGTGGCAGCTCAGCCAGGTACACATCTGGTGGCTTTCGTGCAGATACAGCCAGGACATACAAACATGAGGTTTTCCACAAGATAAATGCACAGGCCAGAGTTGGAGATTGGTGAACTTCAGTAAGAGGAGGTCCAGCTCTCTCAGCTGTCATTGTCACCAACAGAAAGTAAAAGACTTCCTTTTGAGTTGTTTGAATATGCCTGAATTCCTTCCTGTGGGTGCCGCTGGGAGGGATAATCACTGACATTATAGAACGCGAGCAACCCCTGCGTGTGTTTGCATTCCCTCCCCCTGCTACAGCCCTCCCCGGGATCACAGGATCCCTGACTGGGAAGCTAACACAATGTCCTTTTAAGGCAGTGGCATTAATTATCTGACATCTCTTAGACACTTGTCATTCTCACATTTGGGCTGAATCACCAGCCTTTTCAGGCAAGCACATCCTGCTTTCTGCTTCCTTTGCCTTAACATGCTTTGATCGTGGGAACGAGGGCATCTAGTGGCTTCTCTCTTGTTGGTTTCCAGTTCCACCTTTCCATCTTTCAGAGACTGCAGTAGTGAAAGTGTGTTAGGTGGAATTTGTGACACAGTTGTATTTATAGAGTATGAACAGAGTTGCAAGAGTGAAGTCTTTATTTATGAAATAAAGAATATGCAAAAGAAAGTCTTAGTTATACAAAATGTCCATTCAAACAACTAAAACAGGAATTGGTTTAGGATGTTGTGTTGTGCCTCCTCCTGGCCATGTCATGAGTTAATCAAAAAGAAGTTTTCTGATAAAGCAACAAAAGTAATCAAGCCTGTAATTTCAAAATTATCATACCATTTCTCTGAACAGAATTAAATTCTTTTGTTCAGTTCTCATTTCTGTACCTCTAATGTTTATAGAGCATTTCAGGTAGTAATGTATGCAAGCTGGCAAATGAAAAATTGTGTGGATAATTAAAATAGAAGCAGCTAATGGAAGCTGTAATATCTACATCATGTCTCTAAACATTACAGTTTGTGGTATTGAAGTCATTTAAATGAAGAAGGGCTAATTTGCAGTGTAGCAAATGATAAACTTGATGTAATGGTATTAGCACACTCCCTTATTTCTCTCTACAGTACAGCAGGCACTATGTTGTTACTGCTATAAAATCTAGGAAGATAAAAGAGCAGTGGTGAAATATCTGTAAAAATAGAGCTGTTAAGCAGTGACATCTCAGTCAAAATGGCTCAGTGCTTTCCAAAAGACAAACTGGATTCATTGGTTTCTTAGGATCTGGAGACAATTTCACAATTCTTTGCTTTATAAACTTACTTGCCCTGGGTGGATGAACGAAATCCATTTAAATGACATGTGGTGTGAAAGGTTGTAGAGAAGCAGGTGTGAGTGTTTGAGAACTAGAAGCAGATGCAGTTCTATGGCTCCAGACAGCTGCTTGTGAACAAGTAAAGGTTCACAATTGCTGTCAAGCCCTGTGTCATTTCTGTGGTTTGAGGATGAGCTGGGAAAATATTTGATAGCATCAGAAATCCCTTCTCTTGTGAAATCCAGAAAGCATGAGGAATTTCTAAATGCTTTTGGAAAATCTTCCACTGAACTCATGAATGTATCTGTATTTCACCTAAAAAAACACTGCAAGATCAGTTGTGCTTCCAAATTCCAGTGGCTCAGACCTTGCATGCCAAGCTTTCACCAGCAGCTCCCCTTTCCATGATATTTGGACTATGAAGAAAGCAAAAATATTTGTGAATCTCCCCAAGTTCCACTAAAAATAACATTTATGATTAATTGTCCAAATTATCCCAGCAGAATCGAATTGATATTTACTGTTTATCTTTTAAGAAACTTTGCACCTATTTACTTGACTTTATTAAAACTTGAGCAGCACAAGCATTATATATGAATGAGCTGCATTATACCTTTGTGCTGAAATATACCTTTATTTTTGCATAGAAGATATTTATACCAACTAAGCAGATTCAGCACACAATTCCATCTGTATTAACATTAGATGTGCAGTCATCCTCAGTTACTGAATATTTCAATCTTTAACAGGCCATATAATTACCTTAAATATTACATTTAAAAATCGCTTTAAAGCTATCATTCAGAACCTATTACACATATTTTATATACATGTTACTACACATAAAAAAACTTTCCGGATCACCAAGTGGACACCTTCCAGACTATCTACAAACCATAACCTTATGTAATTTATTGTTTAAAAATAATTACATTTCTTCTGTGAAAGACTGCAATGGTTTTCATTCTGTAGGTGCAACACTAGTGGTTTTAATATTTTCTTAATCAGGTATTATTAAAACAGTCTCAGAAAATTGTATTATGTGTTACATAATGTAACATTGTTTGCTACAGAATTTCTTGATGTTTTCTGACTGAAAATTCAAACAGGTTTCACCTATTATACTTCATATATACTATAACATTATATTTCACCTATTAACTGTAACAACTTTCACCTATTATACTACGCCACAAACGTATATTTTAACTCAGGGTTTACTTTTCCTATTTCATGAGCATGTTTTAAGGTAAGGCCATTTGCTTAGCGCTCTTTTCCACCTACTACTCTTTGCCTCAGCTACTTGGACTATAACTTTTAAAGACAAAGCTGCCTTTTGCTTTATCTGCACCATAACCTGGTCAGGCTTTTCTTGGTATTTACCAGTTTTCATCACTTAAAATTTGGCATGTGCTCCAGGGCTTATGAAATACATTATTTTATCAGAAATTACTGTCACTTGTCAAGGTTGCATGGTATTTTGTGTGTGTTGGTTTGGTTTCTATTTGACTTTCCTTGCAATCTGGATTAAAATTTTTTATACTCAAGCAATGGTTAAAAATCAGTTTCTCTTTTGTCACAGCTTCTCATGTGAAAGTTTAATAAGAAGCATTGAAACTTTAAACTCTCCTATTAGACCCACTAGGGAATTTTTTATGAAAGCTTAAACCTTCACAGTAACAGCAAATGGTAATATTTTCAGTAAAACTTTATAAGGCACTTGGGGATACGGTTTAAGGATGATTATGGTGGTAGATGGCAGGATTAGATGAACCTGAAGATCTCTTTCAACCTTGGTGATTTTGTGATTTCCTTACATCTCATCTATGACTGCAGTGGCATAAATATGAATTCCTTAAAAGGCAGGCTCTCTAAATGTTTGTTAAGCTGCTCACAAAAATATTGTTTTGAAGTCAATACATTTTTTTCTACTTCTCACTAGAACTAGAACTAGAATTTAAAAGAATTTTAAGGAACTAGAATTTCTTTAAAATACCTTTGTAACCATAAGATACAGTACAAGATCGTGGTTTCTCTCTTTCTACTTCATCTCTTACTACACAGGAAAATAATTTTGTATATCCTTTGTTTTCAAACTCTTCTGTCCAGTGGTTACGCATTTAACTGCTTTATTTTGTCTGAAGCTGTATCTAAGGTAATTTTACTGCAGTGGTGAGGAAGGCAGTGCTGTAGAGTGATCTGCCTGTTTTACCTGCCTGCAGAGCATGCTCATTCTGATCATAACCCTAATTCTGCATCCTGAAATATATTTCTAGTCTTCCTGATCTTTCCCTCTCCTTAGAGGACTGGTTTGGTAGTAATTATGTCTTTATTAGGGATTCATAAAAGTGTCTGAACAGCTTCACCTGCCACAACTGAATGTGTTCTCCGAAAGCTTCTGGGCACAGATGAATTTTGTGTGTAAAGTACCACACATGGCCAGACCAGCCCATGATTAAAGAGCTTCAGCTCTGGGTATCTTTGCACATAAACCTGTGGGTTTACTTCAGGCAAAGAGCAAACTGCAGCTCATAAACTGAAATGCTGATGTGAAATTGCCTACAAGAACACTTCTCATAGAGATATAACTTAATAATTTAAATCTGTAGTTTCAGTGTTTCAGTTTGAAATACTGCCTTAGAAAGAAAATCCAGAAAGTGTTTCTGTTCCAAGTAAGTTTGAGTGTAGAAGTTAAATACCTCTTACTCTCTTTATTTTAAAACATGCCGTGTACAGTCAATCTCCTGTACTGTTGGTCATCTTGCTTATTAATATCTCACATTATTGAAGATTGTTTTTAGAAAGGCCCTGCTTTTAAGAACCACTCTATTTGATTTGTCCAATTGATTCTGGCAATTCAATTTATTGTGCACATTTTGAATCTAAATTTTCTGGTCATTATGGTATCCTGGGTTTCCTTCTATTGTTACTTTACAGAAGAATTTAAGTACAATGTGAATGATTATTTATAGGATGTGGAAAAAACATTCAAATGTAGAAAGTAAACTGACAGAAACAGGAGTTTATCCGTTGAAGCTTTCTGCTTTACATGTTAGTGAAACAAATAATTGCTTCTTCTACTTACACAAATATTTTCAGGACCTTGCTAGGATGCCATTTTGCTTTTTGGTATCTACATTTATATAAACTTTTGTACCTTCTTTTGTATTTAGAAGATACAAAAAACCACCTTGCATGTTCTTTTATACACAGCCCTATTTTGTATTCTACCAGCAAATCAGCAGCTTCAGCTGGAATTTTCCCTTCGAGGCCACAGAAAGGGCACAATTAACTTGTTTGCACTGGGGTGCTGGCAGGAGGTTGTAAACCGAAAGGCTGTAGTACAGGAATTAGTGCATGTGTGAAGGGCTTCCTGCTCTGCATTTCTCATCTCCAGAAAGCCTCAAAATGTAAGCAGCATATCACATTTTCTCTTTGAATCACAGTTTAATTGTGCCATACCAGAAAATGCTGTTCTGAGTTGCAATTCAGTCATAAACCAATACATTTAGAATGTTTTGTTTTAAAGCAGAAATATCATGAAAGCACATCCCAAGCACACCCTGTCCATCTGTTCTGACTGCATATCAAAGTAATTCCACCCTCCTCTGAGGTGCTGGTTATTCCTTCTCCACTGATGCCAAACAGCAAGTTCAAAACACAGATGAATGCTGAGCAGCAGGAAAAGTGGTTCCAGTAAATTAAAGAAAAGTGCTGATAGCCATTCCTCTGCTTGGCTTTAAGTACTACAGCACAGACTGGGGAAGGAATGAGAAGTTCCAAGCCCAGGTCATTAGTTAGCAGGTTCTGTTGATTCCACATCAAGTCAGATATATGTTTCTGAGTTGTCATTGCTAAATTAACACTGAGCATGGTCTAAATGGATAAATCTGTCTAGCAAAGTGCCTCTCTTGGCTTCCTTAAATTCAGGTTCATTATTAAGCTTTGTTCAAATAGTATAACTTACTTTACTCTATGTCAATTTGAATTGATGACAAAAAGGAACTGACTGTTTATAAATTAGTTGCTGCACATGCAATAAGCTCTCCACAGGCAGAGTCTCTAAGGCCAGCAGGAAATTCATTCACCCTTCACCACTCAGTGCTGACACCTCAGCCCTCTCTTCTCCATTTCTTCTTTATCTCTTGCAGCATTTGCAGGTACTTTTTACCACCCACTCCTAAAATAGTGACTCCCCTGGACTCTTGCAATGCCCTGACCTCTCATGTGCTGGAAGAGGGATACACCATCAGGCTTTCCTTGCTCAGAGAAGCCCTGGGGCTGCCCCTGACGGGGTCTGCACATCCTCCTGCTGCAGGGGCTGCTGCAGGGACCAGCCCATCCTGCCTGTGTTAACAGCAGTGTCCTCACTGTGCTCCTGCTGCCTGCACACCTTTCCAGCACCTGTGGGTGCTCCAGGCCAGCTTGGACAGGGCTTGGAGCAACCTGGGACAGTAGAAGGTGTCCCTGTCCATGGCAGTGGGGCAGAACCAGACTACCTCTATGGTGATTTCCAACATAAACCATATTTCAGCTCATTCTGGAGAAGTTTTGGAGGACTGGCTCCTGTGCAGGGGCTTTGCCCTGTGCAGGGCAGTGACCCACATGAGCCCAAAGGAGCTGTGCCCTCCCTGAGGCCTTTTTGGAGGGTGCTCCGAGGGGGACACAGTGACTGTCTGCCCCAGATCTGAGCACCCTCTGCCTCATGTCACTGCAGCCCTTCTGAAAACACACCCCGGGGTGAAATAACCCTTCTCCCTATTTTTCTCCCCCTTTTTTAGTGTTGAAACAGCTTTCCGGTGACTGTCACACACTTCAGTTTGCCCGACATTGTCCTGACCCGTAAGGACAGACGAGCAAGAAGAATGGGGCAAGAACAAGCCCAGGGATCTGGTATTTAATCTCAGCTCTGTTACAGACCAGAAGACAGTGCCAAAAGAGTGTTTTAAAGTCTCTTGAAGAACCTCAGATCATAGTGTGGCCAGGGGAAGATGCATCACCATAGACAGTCAACACTTTTTTATGTGTGCTTTAGACTCTCCTTCCATAAATTGATGTTAGAAACCAACTGCAATGCCTTTTTAGATCTCTCAGAAAGTTTTCAGTTAAAAAAGGACAGGAATATGAGGAATTCTTCATCACCATTACACATACAGTTATTCATTGTTAGGAATTCCACCTTGAACTCCTAAAAAAATTCTGAAACTGTCCCTAAAAGAAAGTAAAATAAATAAAATCCAAGCTTTTGATTCTTCCTCAAGAACAATTAAAACTGTTTGACCTCTTAGACTCTACTTTCAAATACAACTAATGAAAATAATGTCTGGTCGTTATATTTTTTAATGTTATTATATATTTTATGTGAGATATATACTTTTATATATTTTATACTTACTAATCTTTAATAATTTGGGGGTTGTCTTTTTAGAAGCCTCAGCCATGACTGATGAACTCATCATAAAGCCACCAACTGAAAGGAAGAGAGACTCAGACAAAGAATCTATGTTAAATGTATGTTAATTTTTTTGATCATGCTTCTTAATGTGCTGAGATTTTCTACTTAAGGAACATTATTTATGAATCACCCGGAGTTCTTCCAGATTTTATTTTTAGAATTTCTAAATGATAAGTAGAGCGCTTATAACTAGGCCAGAAATTGCGCTATGTGCATTTCTCTTTGAAATTTTCATAAGGAAAAAACTCCTAAAGAGGAGTGTAGTACACATTTGATATTTCAACTTATAAATTTGAATTATATATATATAATTATAAATTATACTTCATTTCAAATGGTCCATCTTCTTAATTGTGCTTAGATTTTGATTTATTTTTAACTAAATGTTAAAGTCAGGGAATATGATTTCTAAAGTAGACAAGATATTGATTATAAACTAATTGCAAATGCTTCTGGGCATGTTTTGGCAGGTTCATTAGCACTCAGTGTTAATAGTGACCAGGTGTGTTCATCTCGTTAATGTCACTGTAGCTCCATCTTGTGGCTGAAAGATTATTCTCGATTAATTTTCGATTCTGTAGGAAAAGGCTGGTCGAAAACAAACATGAAAAATGATGAGAAGAGGAATCCGTAGACATGATTAATTTCACTGCCCTTGTTTCTATAAGAAAAAAAGTGACGGGAAAAAAACTCCAACCCTGAGTGTTTAGTACTCGCCTTCCACAGTTGTAAATAGTCATGTTGAAGTGGATAATTATAAACTGGGGAAGATTTAGTAAAATATTATTTAAGAAAATGAAAGAAAAAATGTCTTGAGTAGTATGATTATCTGTATCAATGAGTTTATGGATCATATGTACCCTGCCAGTTATGTTTTGTTCCTATTTCATACAGGTGATCAAAAATTCTGATGGACAGTTTAACCTTGAGGCTGTGATTAAAAATGTTGACACAATGTCCAATGAGTTGAAGAAAATCAATGGTAATTCTGACTTCACCATCCAGTTAAGCACAAAACTGTGTAAGACATTCTTCTAAGAGTGTGCAGCTGTGAATGGCCTGCTTTTTTGTGTCAGACAACTGGTTTTTGATGTAATGAAGCAATAGCTTTGCTCTTCTCTTTTGAAAAATTAATGGAACGGTAGTTAGAGAGCTACTGAGTTAGAATCGTGTTAGTTAAGCATGAGAAACACCTGCTAGGTGATCAGTCATTCCTTTCTAGGAACACTGAGAATCTTCTAATGCAAATATTACTGACATGCTAATACCAACTGAATTTAACTGTTTTGAAGCAAGCAAAACAAGGCAACCCTTCACCTTTTTGAGTGAATTGTTAGGTGAATACAAAAACAATGCTGTCTGTCGGTTATCATTCACTGTCATTCAATAAACACCATGCTGATACACTGCCCTTGGTCTTTCAGTGGAAAGCCAGCTACTGCTTTGTGACCTGATTTTGAATTTCAACCATCCTGTGAAGGCCAAAGATTCAAGAGAAGCTGAAGAAAAGACTTGGAGTTTGACAGATTAAGTAACATCTATTTCTGTGTATTGTCTTCTATTAATACTGCTAAAGCTGTTGCTGCTTCTTCTCTCTTCTTCATCTTCTTTCTTTTAATTGTTTGAACTGTACAGTGATAGCATGGTTTCCTGTAGTTAAACTATTTTTATTTTACACTAAACATGTGGAGTGAAAGAAAAAAGTAGGTTATTGGTTCTTAGAGGGGTTTTTCAACCCACATATCCCAAATTAAGCCCACTAGGGCTGGAAAGACTGATGTAATTAATTTAAAAGGTCAGGAAACTGGGCATGAAGTTTTTCATGTGGTTTTCTCATTTTAAACGAAGATTTGTTGGAACAGTAACAAAAGATTTAAAGTTTACTTCAAGTTACTGCTCTTTTATCTCAGTTGTGCCCAGGGAAACAGAATAAGAAACTCTCAGTGAAGGAGGAACTGCAATTTGTGTTTTGAGCTGCCTTCCTCATCTTAAAAATATTCCTGAGGAAGGAGTGAAAGAGCAGATTACTTCTGAAAAACCAGAAGGACTTTTCATTCCAGTTTCTGTAATGAATCTCTAATGCAACTACCTACAAAAATAGGGAAGAGTTTGTGGTTTCAGTGCTCTATCCTGAAATATTCTTGGCCCAACCTTTGCCCAGCCACTATTTTCACGTAGTTCATTACAATTAATATTCAATCATCCTTTACTTGTAGACGTGTTTGAATGTTGAGATGTATTTTTATTCTTACAGCAAATATATTTCTCTGAATAATCAAATAGACATTTATTCTACTTAAAAAAATATGCAGTGTTAGAATTTATTTTGCTGGTTTGTATTTTATTTCTCTTTCACTGGTGAGAAGATTTTAAATTAATAAAACACAACTCCATAGGAGGTGTTTCAGAATTGTCAGATTTTTCAAGGCAGGGCAATGGAACAGAATTACAGTTCACAAGAGCCAGTGGAGTTCTGGGGGATGTTGTTCTTAATTTTAACAGTTTTTGAAAAAGACGGATTAGAAGTGACTTTTCTTTCACCAGATGTCAATTTTTTAAAATATTGGTCTAAAAGCAGCTTTTGTCAGCTGGAGAATTTTCAAAATTCTATTTTTCATCCTTATTTTTGGACTCATAGTTGCATGGAAATGAACTTTGCTAACTTTGTTAGCTCTTACCTAAACATCTTAGAAAGGAACATTTACAAAACATATCTCTATAAGTAAAACTGTTTATGAAATCTGATTGTGTTATGTGGGAAGCTTTACAGATTGTATGGAAGTTATTTTCTACCTTAAATTTTGGTTCTAGTGTTTTAACTGATATAGACACAATGGCTTTAAAGGAGAAAAAGCATGACAAAGTCATAATTATCAAACCAAGGTCTTGTCAGAACACAAAGGAAATTGAAACCCATGGCAAAGGGTTGGATAAATCCCATTTAACAAAGGTGAGGGAAAACTCTTGATGCAGGATGCTTCAGTGTTCCTCAGCTGCAACTTGTATTTTTGAACTGTGAGTGTCCCTTTTTTGTCTTTAAAAAATACAGTAAAACAGAAAGCAGTTCTGCAAGAGGAACTAAGTTTGGCCTGACTGTGTGCTTTCTAAGAGATTTGGGGGAGTTTCTGCAATTTAAGGATCACATGATGATAATTTTGATGTGCTCCCTGTAGAAATGTAGTCTTGATTCAGTCAGAAAGACACCAGCAAAATATGTGTGTAGAAAATCTTTTTTCTGAGTGAGGTTAGAGAATTCCAGGAAATACAAAGTTCCAATTGCAGGCTGAATCCCCAGTGCTGTGACACAAAGGATGTGCCTGTGTGTGGGTGTGGTGGTTTCCTGGAAAAGTGGGAGCAAAACAGTTTCACAGCTGAATAACCCAGACCTAGATCCTGACAGGCACCTGCATTTCCAGGGGTGGAGGATTATTGGTGCCACAGAAAGATGTGTGTCTTTCAGATCTGAGGTGATCTTTTCATAGAAGTGAGCAGAGTTAGATTTATTGAGGAAAAAATGGGCTTTTATTTTGTTTTCTCCTCAGCTTTGACAATGTTTGGGTCTAATCTGTATCACTTCAAATAACAAAATTGCTGCTGCAATTCTGATCCAAAAAAGAGCTCCTATGAAAGCAGAGACTTGTACTGATATTTATTTATGGTTCATCAGATTTGGTGTGGAAATAATTTTAAGAGGAGATACATATCTTGGAAGATAAAAAATTATCATGTACTGTATGATTAATGGACAGTAATAAACAGTAGGAAAATTATATTTATAGAGTACTGTATTTAAGGCTTAATTTAAAATTAACATAGTCTTTTTTCTTTGAAACTGGATTTTAATGACTTCATGATTTTAGTTTGCTGAAAAGGGAAATATCTTGAAGTTTAGAAACTTCAGTAGGCTTCAGAATCATGTGATCTTCTCTAAGGTTTCATTTAAATATGTCCTGCAGCATATTTTAACATGCACTGGTTTCTTGAACCTCTGTCTTTTCCATCAATCAGAAGAAGGGGTGTTCTTTGGAAGTGGTCAATGATATCTGCTACAGAAGAAAATTCCTGTGGGATGAAAAAAATGAGAAGGCTAAGGCAAAAATGTCAGAATTATTAGTAATCAGTAGAAACAAAAGGGTTTCTTTAAAAATTCTAAATATTTATCAATATTATAAATATATATATAAGGTCCAGATCAACTGTTCTCATTCCTGCTGTGATCTGTAGCTCAGTAACTCTGTGTACAAGCTGCTGCAATGTTGTATACTTAATTTATATAGTCTTGGTCTGTCTAATACATGCTGTTGTCACTGTGCTTGATGTGATGACTGTACTTGACAGTTCAGAGGTGGCTGATCAGTTCAGAGGTTATGTCTCAATCAGAACAGCCAGGAATGTGCTGATCAGTAAATCCACACAGTCCTGCAGGCTGGGCGTGAGCCACGAGTCTGCAAGCAAAGCTGCAAACTTGGCAGGTATGGATTAGCTCTCAGCCTTGCATTTCCTTTATCTGGTATCTCAGTGGTAAACAAACATTCCCTAACCAGGCACATGGATTTCTCATGGCTGTGTTCTAAGGCCACCCCATAATTCCCCGAGTGCAAACAGCATAACCTGATTCTACCTCCAGCAATAACAATGTTCTCCCGTAACTCTGAGACAATCAGCAGAATTCCACCCCAGGAGAACAGTCACCTGACACTGAGGAATGAGGCAGGAAATGCCTTACAATGAAGACAAGGAGTGTGAAAACCACGTAATACCTCTTTTCCTTTTAAGCTGGTTCCTAACAAATATAAGTGCTCCTGCTCCTGGTAGCGGATCTGGATGTTGTACACTTTATCTCTGTACAGCACCATCAGTACATAGGGGTGAGTAACAGTTTTTCGTGAGCTGTCTCTCACCAGGAATGTTCCATCCTGAAACATGAAAAAATGAAAGATGACAAATAGCAGACACTTCTGGGTTTGATCAGTGTAACAACTTTCACTAGAGTACTTGTGCTTTAAAGTGTTTTTTTCTTTCTGAAGTCTTTCTCCTTTCTGATACGAGAAACTGCATTATTAAAGGATTTAGGTCTTTTGACAAATGTGTTGTCTTTCAGTTTCCTGCTTCAAACTTCCCTCTCTGTTACAAAAGCAGATTCTAAGGGAAGGTAGGAATGGTGTTGCATGAGGGAGGATTCCATTAAAGGAGGAAGTAAAATATCAAAGACCAAACTTCACATCACTTTAACCAGAAGAGAAGTTCATTTCCACTAAGTGCCAATCACATTTTCTATGTGATGTATTTATAGACAGCTTCAAATAATGACATTGTCTGTGTAATTTAGGTAAAGGCAGTGATGCTCTACCACTCTCTCTGCTTTTCTTAATTTCAGATCTATTTTGACAAGTCTTCCATCGAAATCCCTTTTTTAAAGGCACTGAAGGGAACCTCATAAGCTGGACTTTAGTACAAGTTACTGAAGTGGTGCACATGCCATCTTCGGCTCGTGGCAAGTGCTGTGAGGCAGCATGGGGTAACCACAACTCCCACAGCAACAGTTCTATTTATCTTCACGATTTTAATTTATTTCCACATGTACAGATAAACCTTGTTTGAACCTGTATTTCATTTTGCTGGTCTCTGTGGCCTAGAAGAGGGTGGGATGGCCAGCCCTCTGCAGGTACCTTGTTTATCTTGCGGAGTGCCGCCTCTGCCTCGGGCCGGCTGACAAAAGCCATGTACCACTCATCCTTCAGAGAGCCCTGGGGCTGGGGGACAGGAAAAGGACAAAGTCAGCTGCCAGGGAATGGCAACGTGCAAATAAGAGAGAGAAATCTCAGTGTGAGGAATATGTGGGTATGTGAGCAGAATCTCTGAGGTTATGTGTGTCATGGATCACACTATTTTTTATGATATAGAAAGTGCTGCTAAGTTGGTTTAAATTACCTGCTCACTTTGATAAATAGGAAAATATTACAGATCTAGCTATAATGCCCCTGCAGGTAAGCTAAGAAAACAGATATTTCCTAATACTTTCAGCATAGTGGCATGTTGTCTTTTGTCTACTTGGACACTCAGCACAAAGGCATCTTTTGCCTTAGTTCGTCTGGTTTTTAACTATCATCTGAGAAAATAATGCAGACTTCTTGTGAATGTACTATTTATGGTTGCCCAGCAGTGTTATCACCACGAGTGGTTTGCTCTAAACTTGTTTTATTTAAGGAAATGTGAAGCAAAAATGCACTTAAATGAATGAGTCCTTTAATTATTAAAATTTTGTAAGGGAACTGAAAATCTGATGCCGCTTGAAGGCAGTTGTGCAAAACAAGTAATCCAGTAAACAAATATTTTTCTTATTTTGTTCTGCTGGGGTTCAGCTACTGTTGTTTTTCTTGGTGAGGACAAAATAAGCCACTGCAGTTTGACACAGAAAAGGAAACTGAAAGCACTCAGTAGCGTCCTGACAGTGACTACTGACTAGAAAAACAACTTTGAAAGACGTTCTCTCTCAAAAGCAGAAAACTTGCTGTCTTTATAGCTATGGTTCATGTTTTGTACCTCATCTTCCTCCATGTTTGTGTGGTGAACAGTCTGTCTGCTAGGAATTGGCAATGGGGGTCTCATGTCAGCTGGGCCTCTTGAAGGAAATCTGCTGTTGCTGCCTTCAGAGACACAAAAGTAGAAAAACAATGTTAAAACCAGGAAAATAACTGCATCTGTGCACTCAGGGTGTAGGATCTTGATTTTATGAAGCATGAAGTATTTGTATCACCCTGGAACTAAGACATCTAGAAATTATTTGAAATCAGATTCAGGCTTCTCTATGAGAACCAGGTTCTTTGCATAATTCCATCCTTGGTGCACGTGGACTTCAACTGAGTTCTTGCAGTTCAGATTTCCATGAAAACAGATGAACTTGAAGTAGGGGTGACATTTTACCAGTTCCTGTACCACAGTTACTCATTTGAGAGTGTCTTGGTTTCTTTAGAGACAGAAGTAATATTCTCTCTTTGCAATCCTTGCCCTCTCAGCAATTAGAAAGTAAAAAATGTCACGGTAGGTCATTGATAGCTGTTGCCATGTGCAAAAAAATTACTTGTAAAAGTACTGATGTCTAAGTTTTCTCTTTTTTTTTTCTTACAAGACAAATAGGGAGCATATGTCACATGAAAAGCATTTGCTAACCTTTTTTGGGGAGTATTAGCATACCACAGTGATTTGCATAGCTCAGCTCTCAGTACTGTACAGAAATGGATGGTTATATCAAGTTTTGATGCTGGTTTAACTAGGCAAGAAGCCCAAACTTCATGAGGGGAAAAAAGCCCAAAATCTTTCATTCAGATTAAGTAAGGCACACAAGATGCCTTTCAGGAACTTGATAGTTTTCTGTTCACAGTCCAAGCAGAAACAACCACAGAAAACCAAGCTGTTATGTTGACTGCACTGAAAGTACCTTTCAACTTTCATTCACTTAAAAAAGAAAAAAAAAATGTAAGAATTCAGGATACAAACCTGGATGGAAGCATGGTGGTAGAGAGGCAGTTGAAGACAGGTTTCTAGCACTGTAAAAAAAAAAAAAAAAGAAAGAAAGAAAGAATAGTCTGTATAAATACATTTCTCTGTAACATTTCTGTGCTCTGATCACCTGATCTGAACTTTGTGCCTGTTTGGGAGAGCCCCTTGAGGCCTGTGCAGGGTGAGGAAAGCCTTCTCTTTTCTTCTTTTTGTTTTTTCTTTCCTTCTTTTTTGTCTAAGTGGATGCACCTTTAAGTTTACTTGGAGCTCAGTATCTGGGAATAAGGTAAAGGCCACAGAGATTTCTGTACGAGGATCAGTGTAGGAAAGTCCTCCAGCTTGTGGAGTTTTCACAGGGAATGACTCCATCCCCCCAGCACAGGAAGCACAAGGAGCAGCTCACCAGATCTTTCTTGCTGCAGAGTTCCACTTAGAGAGTTATTTTTCTTGTGGCTTCTGTAACATTATTGATAAAAATGCAGCTTCACATTTATGTTGTAAGCTGGGAAAGGCCAGCAACATCTGGGGCACCGCCCACATGAGGAAATGCTGAGATAACTGGAAGGTGAGAAGGCTCAGGTGGGATCTTTTAAAGCATAAATATCTGAAGGCAGAGCCAAGCTCTTTTCACTGGTACCCAGTGACAAAACCAGAGGCTCCCTCTGAACATCAGGAAACATTTTTTAGTGTGAGAGCAACCAAGGAGCAGGTTGCCACTGTTGTGGAATGTTGTGGAATCTCTCTCTTTCCTTGGAGACATTCAAATACCATCTGGATGGGGTACCACGCAGCCTGCTCAAGGTGACCTTGCTTGGGTAGGGAGTTGGACCAGAAGACATCCAGAGATCTCTGCCAGCCTCAACCCACATCCAAAACTGCTCGAAATGGAGTCCCACACTTCAATTTTTGTTATTATTTTTATGTTTCTTCACCTAATTGAGAACAAATGGCCTGCACTCCTTTCCTTTACTGTTCATATTTCTCTTCTGCTTAAATGAGCTGTTGGAAAGGCTCTGAGATAAATATGCTAATTTTGTTTGCACAACAAAAACACCCTATCATGTCTTGATTTATGGGAGAGAATCAGTCAAACCGGGGGCCTCTGCTACAGCAAAATTTGGCAATGCTTTTTGAATATAAGCAGAAATGTTAATCATAGGAATAGTTCAATTTGCATATGACCTTGCTATTGCTACTGCAGTATTTGTTTTGTTTGGGTGTCAGCACTTCCAGAGAGTGATGGTAAATGTGAGGAATTCATCAAAGAGCCATTCAAAAAAATACAGAGATTAGAAAATGTGCATCAGACATGGACTGAAGGAGCCCACTTTAAGTCATCCAAGTCTAAGTCGGTTGCATGTTACATCAGAAATCAAAATTTAATTAGGGGCTCTTCTGTCTAGCAAATGAAGGCATAACAATCAAATATTTGTAAGTTGAAGCTGGGGAAAAATTGCAGCAAGGTTCACAATTTGAAATAAAAATTATCAACTGTTAAAGTAAAATTTAGTAAAAGCGAGGTGAAATTCTTTCAGATTCAACTCCAGACAACGGGGGTTGTAGGGTTTTTTTTTAGTTTTGAAGAGTAAGGAGTTGCAGTTCTAACACTTAAGCTCCTGGAGTGTGCAGGACCCCTTTGTCCTGAACCCTGCCGAGTTTTGTAGGAGATAATCCCTTCC